>CM075977.1:389075195-389112695 GCA_038087875.1 Malacoraja senta
GCATTCATAGCAAAAGGATTTGAGTATAGGAGCAGGGAGGTTCTACTGCAGTTGTACAGGGTCTTGGTGAGACCACACCTGGAGTATTGCGTACAGTTTTGGTCTCCAAATCTGAGGAAATACATTCTTGCCATAGAGGGAGTACAGAGAAGGTTCACCAGATTGATTCCTGGGATGTCAGGACTTTCATATGAAGAAAGACTGGATAGACTCGGCTTGTACTCACTAGAATTTAGAAGATTGAGGGGGGATCTTATAGAAACGTACAAAATTCTTAAGGGGTTGGACAGGCTAGATGCAGGAAGATTGTTCCCGATGTTGGGGAAGTCCAGGACAAGGGGTCACAGTTTAAGGATTAAGGGGAAATCCTTTAGGACCGAGATGAGAAAAACATTTTTCACACAGAGAGTGGTGAATCTCTGGAACTCTCTGCCACAGAAGGTAGTTGAGGCCAGTTCATTGGATATATTTAAGAGGGAGTTAGATGTGACCCTTGTGGCTAAAGGGATCAGGGGGTATGGAGAGAAGGCAGGTACAGGATACTGAGTTGGATGATCAGCCATGATCATATTGAATGGCGGTGCAACTCGAAGGGCCGAATGGCCTACTCCTGCACCTATTTTCTATGTTTCTTTAGACATGAGAAATTGTTCATGTGGCCCGGTGACGTCCTAGAGTCAGTCATACACCACGGCAACAGGCCCTTCTGCCCGACACGTTCATGCTGCCCCATCGAAGCAAATCCCCATTTGCTCGTGTTTGGCCCATATCCCTTCATGTACCTGCTAAGTGTCTTTTAAATGTGGTGGAGCAGGAGGGTACCAACAGCCACGTTTGGCCAGACCAACTCTGCAACACCGCCAGGACTACAGACCTTCATGGTCAGGTCGACATCCCTGCACTTACAACAACTGGGACTTGAAAATGGCGCCAAACTGGCCACTGTGTATACTGTCTCTGTGTACTACTGCTGTACACTAGTACTGTATCTGAGATACTTATCTAATATGTATCTAAGTGCTTATGTATAGTGATACTTGTACTGAACTTGTCTGAATTTCTTCAGACTGAGAGTCAGGGGAGAGGGAGACACAGAGATATGGAAGGGTAAGGTGTGAAAACAAGACATCAAAGCGGATGAAGTTCAAGGACGTATAGAAGAGATCATTGTTAGCTAGGGGAAGGTGACAACAAACCATACAAAGATAAAAGATAGTACAGGTGTCAGGGGTTATGGGGAGAAGGCAGGAGAATGTGGTTAAGGGGGAAAGATAGATCAGCCATAATTGAATGGCAGAGTAGACTTGATGGACTGAATGACCTATTTCTGCTCCTGGAACTTATGACCTTCAAATTTAGGTCTGTTACCGTGCTGCATCTCTAAACTAAACTAAACTGATAGAGGGCAAATAATATTTATGCCATTAAAACACCAGACAAATTATTTCCAATGAAAAAGGGTCTAATCACACAGCGTGGACATTAGATTTCATCGTGGATCTCAATTTCCTATCCATTAACATTCTAGGAGTGGTCACCTCTGACCAGACATTCAGCTCAACCTGCCAACCTGCAGGTGGGACCAGTGTAGATGGGACATGTTGGTTGGTGTGGGCAAGTAGGGCTGAAGGGACACATTTCACACTGCATCACCCTATGACTTATGCCCTGACTTTCAAATATATCACCAATTCTGCATTGACACTGGGAACAAATCCTGGAACTCTTTCCCCAAAAGCAGATTGGAAATGAGTTCATCAGAAGAATGACAACTGTTTGCCAGGCTTTGTCCCATCCCAGCCTTGGCTTTTCCTGATCTCTCCCACCTTCTGGAATTCAATTTTGTTTATTTGTCTTTTTTGGACAAATTTGTCATTTGGACCCCTTGAGGTCCAAACGAAATGTCGTTTCTGCAGCCATACAATACAAAACAAAGAAGACCCGAGACACAACACAATTTACACATACATCCATCACAGCGCTGTGATGGAAGGCAAAAAAACGTATCTCTCCACTGCCCTCCCCCCCCCCGATGTCAGAGTCAAAGTCAAAGCCCCCGGCGGGCGATGGTGATTATCCCACGGCCATTAAAGCCACGCCGGGTGATGCAAGGTCGCGCACCGGGTCTTGGTGTTAGAACCCCGGCGCGCGCTCGCAAAGTCCGGCGGCCATTCCAAGCCGCGCGGGGGGATAAAGCCCCGCTCCAGGTGCTCTTCAACCCCGCAACTCGGGCGGGAGAAGTCGCCGCTGCGGAAGCCCCGAAAAGCGGTCTCCCACCAGGGGACCCGCGGGCTTCCGGTGTTGCCGTCCGCCAGACCCGCGGTTGTAGCCTCCGAATCTCCGGGGGTCGGGTAGCAGCAGCGATTGTCTCCACCACAGCTCCACCCGCTCCGGACTCGGCCAGCCCCGCGACGGTGAGTAGTCCGCAGCTCCGCAACTGGAGTCCCAGGTCGTTCCTGCTGGAGGCCGCTCCACGTTGCCCAGCCCCAACGACAACGGAGACCCGACAAAGAAAAGGTCGGGTCTCCCGTGCAGGGGAAAGATTTCAAAGTTTCCCCCCCCACCCCACCCCCACCCCCCCACACACATACCCCGACAAAAAAAATAATAAAAAACTACATAAAAACGAGACAATAATAATAAAAAGACAGACGGACTCCAGAGGCCGCTGCAAACGAGAGTCGCGCCGCCCACCGGAAAAAAATAAAAATAAATAAAAACCCGACAAAGATCAGACTGAGGTAATGCCTTGACCTGAATTGCCATCTATCCATTCCCTCCACAGATGTTGCCTGACCCACTGAGTTAGCCCAGCATGTTTTACTCGAAAATCCAGCATCTGCAGTATCTTGTGTTCCCTTCTTTGAAAAAATGGCTATTCAGCACCTTCCTCATATTGGTATTGGTTTATTATTGTTATATATCATGAGATACAGTGAAAAAACATGTTTTGCATAAGATACAAGTGTAAAATCTTCCTTTGGGAGGTTCAGGAACACCTTCTTCCCTACAGCTATCAGGCTATTAAACACCACATCCGGAAATAAGCTCTGAACTACATACACTTTTTTTTTTTTTTTTTTTTTGTGTGTGTGTGTGTGTGTCTGTGTGTGTGTGTGTGTGTGTGTGTGTGTGTGTGTGTGTGTGTGTGTGTGTGTGTGTGTGTGTGTGTGTGTGTGTGTGTGTGTGTCTGTGTGTGTGTCTGTGTCTGTGTCTGTGTCTGTGTCTGTGTCTGTGTCTGTGTCTGTGTCTGTGTCTGTGTCTGTGTCTGTGTCTGTGTCTGTGTCTGTGTCTGTGTCTGTGTCTGTGTCTGTGTCTGTGTCTGTGTCTGTGTCTGTGTCTGTGTCTGTGCCTGTGCCTGTGCCTGTGCCTGTGTCTGTGTCTGTGTGTGTGTGTTTCTCGTTTCTCAATTCCTTTGGGAGTTTCAGGAGCAGCTTCCCTACAGTTACCAGGCTATAGGGCTATAAATATATATATATATATATATATATTACTAAAAGTAAGATCTTGACCACTTCCTGTTTTTCTGTTTCATGACTTTAGAAAAAAACGCTGTCGCTTGCGACTGTGATTTTTGGCCACCTCCGCTGCTCAGGACAAGAGGATTTTTCCCATCGATGAAAAAAAAAAAGTTATTCATGTTTTAAAAATGTTGACATTCTCTCTGCTGCCCCTGCTGGTGGGAGGGGGGAGGGACTATAAAACCTGGAAGTGTTGTGCCTCACTCAGTCTCTGCAAGATGGAGGAAGCGAGAGGATCATGTCTTTCTGAGCTGTGAATAACACTGAACACATGTCTACTCAACTGTGAGTGCCCTTAAAGTGGTTCTAAAATGTTTGCAAAAGTGTATTTCCTGGTTCTAAAATGTTTGCAAAAAGTGTATTTCTTGGTTCTAAAATGTTTGCAGAAAGTGTATTGGTTGTAAAATGTTTGCAAAAATTGTATTTCTTGGTTCTAAAATGTTTTCAGAAATTGCATTTCTTGGTTCTAAAATGTTTGCAGAAAGTGTATTTCGTGGTTCTAAAATGTGTGCAGAAAGTGTATTGCTTCTAAAATGTTTTCAAAAAGTGTTTGTCTTGCTTCTAAAATGTTTGCAACAGTTTTCGGATGGAAAAAGCGTGAATAAACATTTTATTGGATCAGGACTGTGTTTAATGCAAAATTGCCGCTCATTCCGTGACTTCCGCTTAGTGGAGAGGTGGTGCTGATTGCGTCATTTCCGGTTATTGGCAAGATGGGGTTGAGTGCGTCATTGGCAAGATGGCGCTGAGTGCAGAAGGCCCAGAGTGAAGATGCCGTTGAATAGTTCAAGAGAGCTTACTGCTATGTATATGGTGAGTGTGTTTGTTGAACGTTATTTAAAGCACGTTTTCGCTTTAGCAGCAGCTGTAGAGGAGGCTTTAAATGTTTGAATCATTTGGTTTAGACACTGTATGTTTACCACATTCTGAAGTTACTTGGCATTTTATTATTGGTGGTGAGTGTGTGTGTGAGTCTGTGTGTGTGTGTGTGTGTCTGTATGTGTGTGATTCTGTGTGTGTGATTCTGTGTGTGTGATTCTGTGTGTGTCATTCTGTGTGTGAATCTGTGTGAGTGAGAGTCTGTGTGAGTGAGAGTCTGTGTGAGAGTCTGTGTGAGAGTCTGTGTGTGAGTCTGTGTGTGAGTCTGTGTGTGTGTGGTGGAGGGTGTGTGTGTGTGTGGTGGAGGGTGTGTGAGTGTGTGTGTGAGTTTGGTGGAGGGTGTGTGTGATCAACAGATACAAATATAACAAATAATATAGTCTTTCATAGTTCAGAGCTTATTTGTTATGTCTAATAGCCTGATGGCTGTCAGGAAGAAGCTGTTCCTCAATGTGGATGTTACAGTTTTCAGTTTACATAAGTCGGACGTGACTCCAGAAGTCGGGCATAAGTCAGTCAGTCCACAAGCCGTGATTCAGTCTGTCAGACCAGAGGCCATGAGTAAGTCAGTCAGTCAGTCCAGAGGCCATGAGTTAGTCCCAAGGCAATGAGTGAGTCCAGAGGCCATGAGTAGGTTGCTCACCCCCCGCCCCCCCCCCCACTGACATCCCCCAACTCAAGACGCTGCGCTCCGCCTGGCTATAAGACGCTCCCCCTCCTGAAGCCGCCCCCATCCCCGCTGCAGGACACCCCCCTTCCTCATCAGCCCACAAGAGCCCCTGCCTGAAGCCTTCCCCTCCCTCGGCTGCAGGACGTTTGTCACCCCCCACCCCACCCCAACAGCCCCAGCCTCAAAAAAATGTTTTGCACAAATTCTTCAGTGAGTCCAGAGGATTGAAAATGACAACAAAACAATGGAATTCTTTAATTTGCCACAACCAAGAAATGGAAGGATGCACCTTGATGATGACAATCCAGAATTGCTGCAGGAATTGCAATACGATAGAATTGAACAACAGCAGTTTGTTGAGGAGAATGAGCCTCTGCTGAATGCTGAGCAGTGAGCAGCATATGACCAGGTGTGCAACGCCTTGAAAAGGAATCTCCCTTCAATGTTTTTCATTGATGCACCAGGAGGAACAGGAAAAACATTTATCACCAATTTGATCCTCTCCAAAGTTAGAGATCAAGGTGATGTGGCTATTGCTGTAGCATCCTCTGGGATAGCAGCTACATTAATGCCTGGTGGAAGAACTGCACATTCTCGATTCAAGATACCCATCCAAGTGGCCGAGGATACATTCTGCAACATCGAGAAGAACTCTAAGACGGCACATTTCATGAGGCAAGTGAAACTCATTGTTTGGGATGAATGTCCAATGATTAGGCGAGAAAGCTATGAAGCAGTGGGCAGAACTCTTCAAGATGTCCGCAGCAACACTAAGTCTTTTGGCGGCATTCTTATCGTTTGTTGTGGCGATTTTTAACAACTCCATCCTGTGGTGAAAAGGGGAAATGATGCTGATGTTGAAAATGTCTGCATCAAGAAATCCTACTTGTGGAGACTTTTCACCAAGTTTCAATTGCACACAAATATGCGATTGACAGAGGGAGAAGGCAACTATTCTCAATTTTTGTTGAAAGTTGGAGAAGATGAAATTTTAAAGATTGAAGACGATGAAATTGAAATTCCACAAGACATGCTTCTATTAGCAGAAACACTGGAGGATTGTATTGATTTCATCTATCCCACATTTGACTATCCTGCAGAATTATTCTACAACAATTGTATCTTGGTTCATAGAAACATAGAAACATAGAAATTAGGTGCAGGAGTAGGCCATTCGGCCCTTCGAGCCTGCACCGCCATTCAATATGATCATGGCTGATCATCCAACTCAGTATCCCGTACCTGCCTTCTCTCCATACCCTCTGATCCCTTTAGCCACAAGGGCCACATCTAGCTCCCTCTTAAATATAACCAATGAACTGGCCTCGACTACCCTCTGTGGCAGAGAGTTCCAGAGATTCACCACTCTCTGTGTGAAAAAAGTTCTTCTCATCTCGGTTTTAAAGGATTTCCCCCTTATCCTTAAGCTGTGACCCCTTGTCCTGGACTTCCCCAACATCGGGAGCAATCTTCCTGCATCTAGCCTGTCCAACCCCTTAAGAATTTTGTAAGTTTCTATAAGATCCCCTCTCAATCTCCTAAATTCTAGTGAGTATAAACCAAGTCTATCCAGTCTTTCTTCATAAGACAGTCCTGACATCCCAGGAATCAGTCTGGTGAACCTTCTCTGCACTCCCTCTATGGCAATAATGTCCTTCCTCAGATTTGGAGACCAAAACTGTACGCAATACTCCAGGTGTGGTCTCACCAAGACCCTGTACAACTGCAGTAGAACCTCCCTGCTCCTATACTCAAATCCTTTTGCTATGAAAGCTAACATACCATTTGCTTTCTTCACTGCCTGCTGCACCTGCATGCCTACTTTCAATGACTGGTGTACCATGACACCCAGGTCTCGCTGCATCTCCCCTTTTCCTAGTCGGCCACCATTTAGAAAATAGTCTGCTTTCCTGTTTTTGCCACCAAAATGGATAACCTCACATTTATCCACATTATACTGCATCTGCCAAACATTTGCCCACTCACCCAGCCTATCCAAGTCACCTTGCAGTCTCCTAGCATCCTCCTCACAGCTAACACTGCCCCCCAGCTTAGTGTCATCCGCAAACTTGGAGATATTGCCTTCAATTCCCTCATCCAGGTCATTAATATATATTGTAAATAGCTGGGGTCCCAGCACTGAGCCTTGCGGTACCCCACTAGTCACTGCCTGCCATTGTGAAAAGGACCCGTTTACTCCTACTCTTTGCTTCCTGTTTGCCAGCCAGTTCTCTATCCACATCAATACTGAACCCCCAATGCCATGTGCTTTAAGTTTGTATACTAATCTCTTATGTGGGACCTTGTCGAAAGCCTTCTGGAAGTCCAGATACACCACATCCACTGGTTCTCCCCTATCCACGCTACTAGTTACATCCTCGAAAAATTCTATAAGATTCGTCAGACATGATTTACCTTTCGTAAATCCATGCTGACTTTGTCCAATGATTTCACCACTTTCCAAATGTGCTGCTATCCCATCTTTAATAACCGACTCTAGCAGTTTCCCCACTACCGATGTTAGACTAACTGGTCTGTAATTCCCCGTTTTCTCTCTCCCTCCCTTCTTAAAAAGTGGGGTTACGTTTGCTACCCGCCAATCCTCAGGAACTACTCCAGAATCTAAAGAATTTTGAAAGATTATTACTAATGCATCCACTATTTCTGGAGCTACTTCCTTAAGTACTCTGGGATGCAGCCTATCTGGCCCTGGGGATTTATCGGCCTTTAATCCATTCAATTTACCCAACACCACTTCCCGACTAACCTGGATTTCACTCAATTCCTCCAACTCCTTTGACCCGCGGTCCCCTGCTATTTCCGGCAGATTATTTATGTCTTCCTTAGTGAAGACGGAACCAAAGTAGTTATTCAATTGGTCCGCCATATCCTTGTTCCCCATGATCAACTCACCTGTTTCTGACTGCAAGGGACCTACATTTGTTTTAACTAATCTCTTTCTTTTTACATATTTATAAAAACTTTTGCAGTCAGTTTTTATGTTCCCTGCCAGTTTTCTTTCATAATCTATTTTTCCTTTCCTAATTAAGCCCTTTGTCCTCCTCTGCTGGTCTCTGAATTTCTCCCAGTCCTCTGGTATGCTGCTTTTTCTGGCTAATTTGTACGCATCATCTTTCGCTTTGATACCATCCCTGATTTCCCTTGTTATCCATGGATGCACTACCTTCCCTGATTTATTCTTTTGCCAAACTGGGATGAACAATTTTTGTAGTTCATCCATGCAGTCTTTAAATGTCTTCCATTGCATGTCCACCGTCAACCCTTTTAGAATTAATTGCCAGTCAATCATGGCCAATTCATGTCTCATACCCTCAAAGTTACCTTTCTTTAAGTTCAGAACCATTGTTTCTGAATTAACAATGTCACTCTCCATCCTAATGAAGAACTCAACCATATTATGGTCACTCTTGCCCAAGGGGGCACGTACAACAAGACTGCTAACTAACCCTTCCTCATTACTCAATACCCAGTCTAAAATAGCCTGCTCTCTCGTTGGTTCCTCTACATGTTGATTTAGATAACTATCCCGCATACATTCCAAGAAATCCTCTTCCTCAGCACCCCTGCCAATTTGATTCACCCAATCTATATGTAGATTGAAGTCACCCATTATAACTGTTTTGCCTTTGTCGCACGCATTTCTAATTTCCTGTTTGATGCCATCCCCAACTTCACTACTACTGCTAGGTGGCCTGTACACAACACCCACCAGCGTTTTCTGCCCCTTAGTGTTTCGCAGCTCTACCCATACCGATTCCACATCCTCCAAGCTAATGTCTTTCCTTTCCACTGCGTTAATCTCCTCTCTAACCAGCAACGCTACCCCACCTCCTTTTCCTTTCTCTCTATCCCTCCTGAATATTGAATATCCCTGGATGTTCAGCTCCCAGCCTTGGTCACCCTGGAGCCATGTCTCCGTGATCCCAACTATATCATAGTCATTAATAGCTATCTGCACATTCAACTCATCCACCTTATTACGAATGCTCCTTGCATTGAGACACAAAGCCTTCAGGCTTGTTTTTACAACATTCTTACCCCTTATACAATTATGTTGAAAAGTGGCCCTTTTTGATTTTTGCCCTGGTTTTGTCTGTCTTCCACTTTTACTTTTCACCTTGCTACCTATTGCTTCTACCCTCATTTTACACTCCTCTGTCTCTACGCTCACACATTTAAGAAACCCTTTCCCTTTAACTCCATCCTCCACTATCCCATTCGAAACCCCACCCCCCTTATTCAGTTTAAAACCATCCGTGTAGCAGTGGCAAACCTGCCTGCCAGAATGCTGGTCCCACACCTGTTAAGATGCAATCCGTCCCTTTTGTACAGTTCCCCCTTACCCCAAAACAGATCCCAGTGATCTAAAAATCTAAATCCCTGCCCCGTGCACCAGTTCCTGAGCCACACGTTCAGGTCCCGTATCTCCCTGTTCCTGCTCTCGCCAGCACGAGGAACTGGAAGCAAACCGGAGATAACAACCCTGGAGGTCCTGCTTTTCAGCATTTTTCCGAGCTCTCTAAAGTCACGCTGCAGAATATTCATCCCCTTCTTTCCGACATCGTTTGTGCCGACATGCACTACCACTTCCGGATGTTCACCTTCGCCCTTGAGGATTTTCTGCACTCTGTCCGTGACATCCTGGATCCTGGCACCAGGAAGGCAGCACACCATCCTCGCATCCCGTCTGTTGCCACAGAAACCCCTGTCCGTACCTCTCACAATGGAGTCTCCCACTACAATGGCGTTGCCTGCCTTAGGCCTTTTTGGTTTTGGCTCAACAGCCCTATTCGCATCGCAAGCCAGTCCGCCGCTCAGTGTAAACACGTCTTCTGTCCCAACAGCTTCTAAGTGGGTGAACCTGTTCACAAGAGGTACAACACCCGGGGACGTTGGCATTCCATGCTTCCCTCCCTTTCTCACCGTCTCCCACCTTCTCTCTTCCAGTACCTTAGGTGTAACAATCGTACTGTAGGACTTGTCGAGGAACGACTCCGTTTCTCGGACGAACCGGAGGTCATCCACTTGCTTCTCCAGTTCCCCAACACGGCCCTTCAGGAGCTCTACCTGGATGCACTTCTCGCATTTGTAGCAGCCAGAGGCACCAGCGGTGTCCTTGACCTCCCACATACTGCAAGCATCGCACTGAATCAGCTTGCCTGACATCTTCTTTCGTCTCTACCTCTCAAGCGTATTGCGTGGTCTCCTCTCCTAAGACTCTCGAGCCAAAGACTCACACTTTTCTCACAGGGCACTTCCCTCACAAGGCCGCTCACTCACTGCCGCTCGCTAAGAGCCGTCTTGCTTAAATTGACCGATTTACCACTTTACAAACAAAATTCCTCAGTTTTCAACTGTTTTCCCGGCACTGACTCACTTCTCTCCTCCCACTCGGGCTAGAGCCAATCAGTCGTATCTCTTGCTAATCTCCTGCTGCTGTTGCTCCCAAATCTACAGCAGTTCTGAATAAAGTCTGCCTGTGCTTGGCTTCTACTTTTCAACTGTTTTTCCCCCCTCTGACTCACTTCTCTCCTCCCACTCGGGCTAGAGCCAATCAGTCGTATCTCTTGCTAATCTCCTGCTGCTGTTGCTCCCAAATCTACAGCAGTTCTGAATAAAGTCTGCCTGTGCTTGGCTTCTACTTTTCAACTGTTTTTCCCCCCTCTGACTCACTTCTCTCCTCCCACTCGGGCTAGAGCCAATCAGTCGTATCTCTTGCTAATCTCCTGCTGCTGTTGCTCCCAAATCTACAGCAGTTCTGAATAAAGTCTGCCTGTGCTTGGCTTCTACTTTTCAACTGTTTTTCCCCCCTCTGACTCACTTCTCTCCTCCCACTCGGGCTAGAGCCAATCAGTCGTATCTCTTGCTAATCTCCTGCTGCTGTTGCTCCCAAATCTACAGCAGTTCTGAATAAAGTCTGCCTGTGCTTGGCTTCTACTTTTCAACTGTTTTTCCCCCCTCTGACTCACTTCTCTCCTCCCACTCGGGCTAGAGCCAATCAGTCGTATCTCTTGCTAATCTCCTGCTGCTGTTGCTCCCAAATCTACAGCAGTTCCTCACAACGATACCATGAGAAGGATCAATCCTACATGCATCAGACGCTTCCCTGGAATCATTAAGGAGTACTTTTCTTTCAATGCTGTCACTGACAGAACTCATGATACTCACTTCCCCACAGAATTCCTCGATTCACTCGAGCTCTCTGGATTACCACCACACAAATTGGAGTTGAAAAAAGGATCTCCAATCATATTAATGAGAAACTTGGAACCGCCAAAGCTATGCAATGGAACAAGGATGATTGTTGAAAAGCTACACAATAATCTGATCGTTGTAAGAATCAACATGGGAGCCATCAAAGATGACATTGTTGTCATTCTGAGGATAGCACTCAATTTAACAGAAGGTGAAGACATTCTCCTTCAACGGACCCAATTCCCCATTCAATCAAGTTTTGCTATGACGATCCATAAAGCACAAGGACAAAGAATGCAGAAGGTGTTGATGTACCTCGACAAACCGGAATTTCAGCATGGACAACTATATGTGGCTTAGCCGAGGAAAGATGAAGGAAAATGTCAACTTTTTCTTGAAGGATGGAACATCGACCAAGAATGTTGTCATTAAAAGCGTGCTTCATTGAATGATGACGTGAGATAAATTCTCAGATTTTCTTTGTTAAAATTTGACCACTCAATCACTCTATATTAAAATTGTCTCTTTTTTTATCAACTGCAAATAGAGATCAAGAGGCAGTGAGCAGCAGAACACAAGAGACACAACAAGAAAGAACTTAATAATTCTCATCTTTAACATTTAAATTGTTGTTATATTTTAAATCATTCAGATTTTTAACTTTAATAAATCTTTTTTCCACTTTTCATGCCTGCATGTTCTTCATCACAATGGGAACCTAATAGGCAGGAATGGCTGCTCTGTGGGAGAGCCACTGAGAGTGCATGGGGGGAGGTTGTGGGGAGATGGACTGAATGCGTGGCGGGAAGGGGAATGGCAAAGAGCAGAGTGAGGAGTGAAGAGAGGAGGGGTGACTGAGTGAACTGCCAGCCCACCTGCCATGAGTGACTGAGTGAACTGCCAGCCCACCAGCTGTGAGTGACTGCACTGCCAGCCCACCAGCCATGAGTAAGTGAACTGCCAGCCCATCAGCCATGACTCACTGAACTGAGAGCCTAAGAATCCATTCAGTCCACGCTCTCCCCCTTCTCTCTCACAGAGTCTGTCACCTGTTTTGGGCTGAATTTCTGGCAGTTTCTCAGCTGCCAGCCTGCCAGGTCTGAGTGACTGTACTGCCAGGCCTCAGTGAATGAGCTGCCAGGTCTCAGTGACTGAGCTGCCAGGCCTCAATGACTGAGCTGCCAGCCCAAGAATCCATTGGCCCTCAATGTCCATACTACCCCTCCTGGAAACCAGCCCCTCAGCCAACAACACCCAGCCCACAACACCCACACCCTCTCCCCCTTCTCTCACAGTCTGTCACCTGTTTTCGGCAGAATGTCTGGCAGTTTCTCAACTGCCAGCCCACCAGGCCTGAGTTACTGAGCTGCCACCCCACCAGGCCTGAGTTACTGAGATGCCAGCCTGCCAGGCCTGAGTGACTGAGCTGCCAAGCCTGAGTGACTGAGCTGCCAGCCCAAGAATCCATTCGGTCCACAATGTCCATACTAGCCCTCTGGATACCAGTCCCTTAGACCCACAACACCCATACTAGTGCAACAGAAAGCCCCCCCCCCCCCACTGCCCAGCAATATTGGAATTGGTGGAGAGGTGGAATATTGCGTTGGGTGACCAGCCCTCCCATGTGATGCTGGGACCCAACAGGTCCCACTTAGTCTAGTATATAAATATCTCTGTCTATCTCCATCTCTATCAATATCTCTATTAACATCTATAGATGGCAAACAGTTGTCATTCTTCTGATAAGTATATATATATATATATATATACAACTAGACTAAGTGGGATCCGTTGGGTCCCAAGTTCACACGAGAGGGCTGGTTCCCCAACACAATATTCCACCTCTACACCAATTCCAATATTGATGGCCAGTGGGGGTGGGGTGGGGGGGGGGGGGGGGGTTCCGAAGCGCTGGTATGGGTGTTGTGGGCTGAAGGGACTGGTGTCAAGAGGGCTAGTATGGACATTGTGGGCCAAATGGATTCTTGGGGTGGCAGCTCAGTCCCTCAAGCCCGATGTGCTGGCAGCTCACTCACGGCTGGTGGGCTGGCAGTTGACTCACGGCTATTCCTTGAAATTCCATCTCATGCATGGTGCAAGGCTACCAAATTCAAATCCATTTTCCTACCATTTCAAGCAGGGTGCAAGGCCACCGAATTCATGTGCAGTTCCTTACCACTTCAAGCAGGGTGCAAGGCCACCGAATTCAAGTGCAGTTTTATACCACTTCAAGCAGGGTGCAAGGCCACCGAATTCAAGTGCAGTTTTATACCACTTTAAGCAGGGTGCAAGGCTACCATATTCAAATGCAGTTTCATACCATTTCAAGCAGGGTGAAACCATCATAAAACCACACAAAACACCACACTCACAGTTCAGTAGACATTCAGTGTGTTCAGTTGATTCACAGCTCAGACAGGGTCGTGACCTCTCCCTCCCGCTCCGTGCAGAGACTGAGCCACACTCACACTTCCGGGTTTTATAATCCCTCCCCCCTCCAAGTGGAAAACTGTTACATGTTTAATAATCGACTCCAGTATCTTCCCCACCACAGATGTCAGGCTAACTGGTCTATAATTCCTTGGTTTCTCTCTCCATCCTTTCTTGAAAAGTAGGATAACATTAGCTACCCTCCAATCCACAGGAACTGATCCAGAATCTATAGAATATTGGAAAATGATCACCAATGCACCCACGATTTCTAGAGCCACCTCCTTGAGTACCCTGGGATGCAGACCATCAGGCCATGGGGATTTATCAGCCTTCAGTCCCATCAGTCTACCCAACACAATTTCCTGACTAATGTGAATTTCCTTCAGTTCCTCCGTCACCAGATATTCTGGCCACTAGTACATCTGGGAGATTGTTTGTGTCCTCCTTCGTGAAGACAGAAACAAAGTCCCTGTTCAACTCATCTGCCATTTCCTTGTTCCCCATAATAAATTCATCTGTTTCTGTCTTCAAGGGACCCACATTTGTTTTAACTATTTTTTTTTCCTCTTCACATAACTAAAGAAGCTTTTACTATCCTTCTTTATATTCTTGGCTAGCTTACCTTCGTACTTCATCTTTTCTCCCCTTATTGCCTTTTTAGTTATCTTCTGTTGCTCTTTAAAAGTTACCCTATCCTCTGGCTTCCCGGTCACCTTTGCTATGTCCCACTGCCCATTGTGTGAAAAATTGTAAGTAAGAATTTCATATTTCTGTCTGGGACATATGACAATAAAACACTCTTGACTCTTGACTCTTGAGATTGAACCAGAAACACATGAGACGAAGATTGCACCAGAAATATTTGGTATCACACAAGGCCGAAGCTGCCTTGTTTAACGATACTTTGCAGAAACTGCGGGATTACTTAAATCCACAGCTATTAGAATTGGTTGTAGGTTTAACTACATGTTAGAGATAAGAAGCCAGAGGCAGAATGAACAATTAGTCAGTACATTGTTTCATTGAAGGATTTATCCCAGCATTGCCTTTTTAGATTGTATCGGACACAATAAATTCGTGTGCGGTTACATGGAACAGGAAAGAAGATAGACACAAAATGCTGGAGTAAAGGGCTTGTCCCACTTTCACGACCTAATTCACGACCTTTTTTACTCGTGGACATTTTTCATCATGTTGAAAAAACGCCCCAACCTACTTGATGCCACGAGTACCTACGACTAGCATCACGGCCTGCTACGGCCTACCTACGACCTCCTACGACCTCGTGACGATCATGCTGCGAGTATGAGTCAAGGGCAAACTCGGCAGAGGTCGTGAATTAGGTCGTGAAAGTGGGACAGGCCCTTAACCCAGCAGGTCAGGTAGCAGCTCTGGAGAAAAGGGATAGGTGTCGCTTTGGGTCGAGACCATTCTTCAGCTTGAGAGTCAGGGGAAAGGGAAACGAGAGATAGAGATTGATATAGAGAAATATAGAACGAATGAATGAATGAATGAATGAATGAATGCAAAATGTAACGCTGATCAAGGAAAGATGGAGCCACAGTGGTCCATTATTGGCTGTGGGCTTGGTGAAATTGAATTATGCAAACAGTGAAACTCAACAGGATGATGGTGAAACTAGTACAGTAACTAGGGTGGGGGAGGAACTGAGAGAGATGGGATGCAAGGGTTACTTCATAAGTTCATAAGTGATAGGAGCAGAATTAGGCCATTTGGCCCATCAAGTCGACTCCACCATTCAATCATGGCCGTTCTTTCTCTCCCTCCTTACCCCAGTCTCCTGCCTTCTCCCCATAATTATGACACCCATACTAATCAAGAATTTAACACCGTGAAGCCGCGGTCTCCGGTAAGAAGTGGCCGACTCTGGAGCTCCATGCCGCGGAGTGTTTCGATCCATCCCGACACCGGAGTTTCGATCATCCCGACGTGAGGGCTTGAAAATCGGACCGTCGGCAGCGGCAAGTGCAGAGGGTTCAACAGCCTCGACCACGGGTGAACAAAGGAGGAAGATGACTGAACTTTATTACCTTCCATCACAGTGGGGAATGTTGATTCCACTGTGGTGGATGTTTATGTTAAATTTTATTTTATGTGACTTTGTGTCTTGTTGCTTTTCACTTAGTATGGCTGTATGGTAACTCAAATATCACTGTCCCTTAATTGGTGCACGTGACAATAAACGCAAACTTGAACTTAAACTTGAAAATTAAGGAGGAAAATTTTCTTTAGTCGGAGGGTGGTGAATCTGTGGAATTTTTTGCATTAGCTGGGCACCATATCTGAGGAAGGATGCGCTGGCTCTGGAGAGGGTCCTGAGGAGGTTTACATGAATGATCCCAGGAATGAGTGAGATAATATATGATGAGTGTTTGTCAGCACTGGGCCTGTATTCACTGGAATTTAGAAGAATGAGGGGGGAGGGGGAGAGGGGGGGCTAATTGAAAAATACAGAATAGTGGAAGGCTTGGATAGATTGGATGTGGAGATGATCTTGTCACCAGTCAGAGAGTCTAGAACTAGAGGTCATAGCCTCAGAATTAGACTTCTTTTAGGAAGGAAATGAGGAGGAATTTCTTTAGTCAGAAGGTGGTGAATCTGTGGAATTCTTTGCCACCAAAGGCTGTGAAGGCAAAATCAGTGGATATATTTAAGAAAGAGATGGATAGATTCTTGATTAGTACAGGTGTCAGAGGTTATTAGGAGAAGGCAGGAGAATGGGGTTAGGAGGGAGAGATAGATCAGCCATGATTTGAATGGTGGAGTAAACCTGGTGGGCCCTATTCTACTCCTATCATGATCTTATGGTCAGTGATCTTATGATAGTTCAGTCACTTGCTATTGAACATTGTGGTGTTATGAATAGCGAGGATGATTGTTTAAGACTACAGTAGAATACCAATCAAATGGAAATTTGGGTGAAGCGTTTGCAGGAGGAATTTAATCTCAACAAGTGCAAGGTGATGCCTTTTGGAAAGTCAAAGAAGAATAGAACATACACATTAAATAGTAGCATGTTAAATAATGTTGATAAACAGAGAGACTTTGGGGTCTGAGTCCATAGTTCCCGGAAAGTGGCAACACAAATCAATGATGAATGAATAAGTTTATTGGCCAAGTATTCACATACAAGGAATTTGCCTTGGTGCTCCACCCGCAAGTGACAACATGGCATACAGTGACAGTTAGGAATAACACATAAAACGTTAAACATTAATAATAAAACATTATTGATTAAATAAAATACCAGAGCAAAAGGAGGCTACAGATTTTTGGTTATTGAATAGAGCTAATACTCGTGGAAAAAAATCTGATTTTATGTCTGGCTATGGCAGCTTTGACAGTCCGGAGTCGCCTTCCAGAGGGAAGTGATTCAAAGAGTTTGTGGCCAGGGTGAGAGGGGTCAGAGATGATCTTGTCCACTCGCTTCCTGGCCCTTGCAGTGTACTGAATGGGGATGATCAGCCATGATCACATTGAATGGCGGTGCTGGCTCGAAGGGCCAAATGGCCTACTCCTGCACCTATTGTCTATTGTCTATTGTTCGTCAATGGAGGGAAGGTTGCAGCCAATAACCTTCTCAGCTGATCGGCCGATTCGCTGCAGCCTCCGGATGTCATGCTTGTTGGCTGAGCCAAACCAAGCTCAGAGTGGTGATAAAGGCATATAGCATGGTCATGCACCCAGAGTAAACCCACGTGATCACAGGGAGAAAGTTCAACACAGACAGCACCTTTGGTCAGAATCGAACCCGGGTCTCTGGTACTGTAAGGCAGCAATTATACCACTGCCGCACTGTGCCTGCTCCTCTGGACTTAATGTAGGCAATTGGGATGAGCGTTGTTGGGTAAAAGGCTCAGCATGAGTGTAGTGGTCTGAAAGGCTTATCTCAGTGCATTACAACTCTGTTGCTTTGTAGCTCTGGGGTGTATTGCAATATCCATCACTTGTCACAGACTTACCAGTGAAAAGGAACTTTATGTTCAGTTGTAAAAGGACATGTATCAGCAACTCACTGATCCAGGACTAAGACAAGCAACAAAACCAATTTCAGTAGCAATTCAAATTGACAGCAGAATGGAGGATATCATAGTTTGGAAGTTCATTCAGACAATGAGGATCTGGGGTTGTGATGTATCTGTGTTGTTAGCAGCAGCAACAACAAACAGATAGACTTGCAGGTATGGGTGTTGATTGACAACAACTACAATGACATGTGAATAGACACTACAACAGATTGTTTGAGAATGAGTCAATAACACTCTCTCACTGAAGCAAGTTCAGCCAGACATATCAATATAAGGAATGGGTGATGTTTCTGGTCGTGACCCTCTTCAGAACAGTCTGAAGAAGGGTCTCGACCGGAAAGGTCAGTCTGAAGAAGGGTCTCGACCCAAAATGTCACCCATTCCTTCTCTCCACTCATTCTCTCCGGAGATGCTGCCTGTCCCGCTGAGTTACTCCAGCATTTTGCGTCTACCGTCAGGACTTGAAGATGAGATTAATTTTAGTTTAGTTTAGGGGCATAGCACGAAAACAGGCCCTTTGGCCCACTGTGTCCACACTGACCATTGATCACCCCTTCATGATCCTCTATCACTGCGCTACTGTGCCGCCCTATGTTGCTTATATGTTGCTTTCTCTACGGTGAAAAATTAAATGCGGTCAATGATGACGTTCCAGGAACAACAACTGAAGCAGGAGACAAGGTCAAGTAAGATCTAATGTTGAAAGGAAGCTATGAACTGACATTGAATGGATGGGCAGAATCTGACCAGTGTACAGACCAGTACAGACAGAATCTGACCAGTAGATGACACGATGGCGCAGCGGTAGATTTGCTGCCTTACAGCCCCGAGGGTTCAATCCTGACAACGGGTGCTGTCTGTACGGAGTTTGTATGTTCTCCCCATGACCGGTGGGTTTTCTGCGAGATCTTTGGGTTCCTTCCTCCAAAGACGTACAGGTTTGTAGCTTAATTTGCTTGGAATAAATGTAAAATTGTCCCTACCTAGTGTGTGTGGGACGAGTGCTAGTGTGCGGGGATCGCTGGTCGGCGCGGACTCGGTGGGCATAATGGGCGGTGCGGACTCGGTGGGCATAATGGGCCTGTTTCTGCACTGTATCTCTAAACTGTACTAAACTAAACTAATGATGAGAAAGTGCAAAAACTCCACAATCATTGCAATGGTTGCTATGCAAGCACGACAGCATCATGTGCAGTCATAGAGTGTCAATACCGACTTCTTCAAGAGAAGGTTTAAACTGAGTTTCATGCTGAGCAGTCAGGAATCATCAGCTCATAAGCAATCGCAAGAAGCTTTGTTTACTGACCATGTTTGGAGAAGTGATCTCGCATCATTGGTAATCAAATACAGCTTTGGTGAGCTTGTCAGAACAAGCCTCCAGAAGGTCATTTGGAATCGTGATATTGACCTATTCAAAGAACACAGGTAAGACCTCTAAGAAAGAGAGAATGACACTTTCCGGGGAATGATCGATTATCACTTAAAGTGGATTAGGTGAAATAAAGGTTCATGTAGCACCGCTGAACAAATTATTGACAAGCTTATCTTTGTATTTGCATAGAACACTAAGTGCTGGTGTAACTCAGCGGGTTAGGTAGCAGCTTTGGAGGACATAGATAGCGATGTTATCCTATCTTCAAACCCAGTCAGGGTTCTTCTGAAGAAGGGTCCCCACTGAAACATCACATAGAAACATAGAAACATGGAAAAATAGGTGCAGGAGTTGGCCATTCGCCCCTTTGAGCCTGCACTGCTATTCAATATGATCATGGCTGATCATCTAAAATCAGTACCCCGTTCCTGCTTTTCCCCCCATATCTATTCCGTTAGCACTAAGAGCTAAATCTAATTCTCTCTTGAATACATCCAGGGAATTGGCCTCCACTGCCTTCTGTGGCAGAGAATTCCACAGATTCACAACTGTCTGGGTGAAAACGTTTTTCCTCATCTCAGTCCTAAATGGCCTACCCCTTATTCTTAAACTGTAACCCCTGGTTCTGGACTACCCCAACAGGGGGAACATTTTTCCTGCATCTAGCCTGTCCAATCCTTTAAGAATTTTATATGTTTCTATAAGATAGCCTCTCATCCTTCTAAATTCCAGTGAATACAAGCCGTCGACCCATTCCTAGTCAACTGTCCATGGCCTCCAGAGATGCTGCCAGACCTGCTGAGTTACTCCAGAGCTTTGTGTTTTTTTGCTCGAGATTACAACATCTGCAATTCCTTGTGCCTAGTTTATATCTGTATATCATAGTTTACCTGAACTATTTATTTCTGACAATCATCCCCTCCCGCTATACTGCTCTGTTCACCAACTTCATGAAACAAAATACCATTAAGTGTACTCTAATTCTGTTATTTTCATGGATAAACTGAAAGGTTAGTCAAGGGCATGAAGGAATTTCTAAAGAACCAAATGTTGAAGGGATAAGACTTTTCATGAAACATTGTTTTCATTGCAAGTCTATGGATATCTAGAACTATCAACGTATTCCTCCCACCTTTTTCCTCTGAAGACTACATGAAAGGCCTGGAGAGAGTGGATGTGGAGAGGATGTTTCCACTAGTGGGAGAGTCTAGGTCCAGAGGTCATAGCCTCAGATTAAAAGGACGTTCCTTTAGAAAGGAGATGAAGAGGAATTTCTTCCGTCAGAGGCTGGTGAATCATTGCCACAGATGGCTGTGGAGGCCAAGTCAATGGATATTTTTAAGGCGGAGATAGATAGATTCTTGATTAGTAAATGTGTCAGGGGTTATGGGGAGAAGGCAGGAGAATGGGATGGAGAGGGAAAGAGGTCGGACATGATCGAATGGCGGAGTAGACTTGATGGGTTGAATGGCTGGAAGAGAGGAGAGGCAGGACAAAACATATCAGGCAATAGCTGGATAGGGGAGTAGCGTTTTTGACAGGCAAATGGTTGGAACAAAGGCCAGGGTTAAGAAGAAAATGTGCCTATCAATATTCCCTCACTTGTGTCATGCTGAGTGTCCTGTGTCCTATGTCTTTGGTTTAAACCTGCATCTGCAGTTCCTCGCTACACACCTGTCTATATATCCCTCCCTTTTGCAGATGGTGGATGTCTGGTCTGTGTGATGAACATTTTTCGTATTTTATTTTTTGTATTTCTTTTGCTGGGTTGAGACTCATCTCGTTTCAAAATAAAGTGTCTTGAAATTGTTGCGCCACAATCAGGTGGATGCACAGAGTCTCTTACCCAGAGTAGGGGAATCAAGGACCAGAGGACTTAGGTTCATGGTGAGGGGGAAAGATTTCATAGGGATCTGAAGGGTAACTTTTTTCACACAAAGGGTGGTGGGTGTAAGGGACAAGCTGCCAGACGAGATAGTTGAGGAAGGGACTGCCCCAACGTTTAAGAAACAGTTAGATATGTACATGGAGAGGACAGGTTTGGAGGGATATGGGCCAAATGCAGGCAGATGGGACCAGTGCAGATGTGACATGTTGGTCGGTGTGGGCAAGTTGAGCAGAAAGGCCTGTTTCGAAACTGTATGGCTCTATAATCAATAAATGATTGATCTAATCTGTAGTGAACCACATACAGCCTCTGGCAGATGAAGGGAGTTTACAAGTTGCCAGACCGATCATCTATTTAGATTAACTGTGTCGGGAGGAACTGCAGATGCTGGTTTAAACAGAAGATAGACACAAAAAGCTGGAGTAACTGAGCAGGTCAGGCAGCATCTCTGGAGAAAAAGAATAGGTGGGTCTCGACCCAAAACGTCACCTATTCCGTTTCGTCAGAGACTTACTCCACTGAGTTACTCCAGCTTTTTGTATCTTTCTATTCAGATTATCTCTATGACATGAGGTACACATGTGGAACATCTGTTTTTGTCAATGCAACGTGCATTTAACAGATCGCCTGCCCGTATTAATAAAGGGATGAATGTAGACACCTTTAAATTTATCCCATACAGTACATTTTGAGCTAA
Organism: Malacoraja senta; assembly: GCA_038087875.1. Taxonomy (NCBI): domain Eukaryota; kingdom Metazoa; phylum Chordata; class Chondrichthyes; order Rajiformes; family Rajidae; genus Malacoraja; species Malacoraja senta. The sequence goes on from CM075977.1 coordinate 389,096,921, forward strand.
ATTTATTTTGGGGGGCACAAGAGGCTGAAGATAAGAATCATAGAGTCATAGAGCCACAGAGTGATACAGTGTGGAAACAGGCCCTTCAGCCCAACTTGCACAGACTGGCCAACATGTCCCATCTACACTAGTCCCACCTGTCCACATTTGGCCCATATCCCTCCAAACTTATCCTAACCATGTACCTGTCTAATTGTTTTTTAAACATTGTGATAGTACCTCCCTCAACTACCTCCTCCGGCAGCTTGTTTCATACACCCACCACCCTTTGTGTCAAAAAGTTACCCCTCAAATACCTATTACGTCTTTCCCCCTTTACATTAACCCTATGTTCTCAGGTTCTTGATTCCCCTACGCTGGGCTAGAAACTCTGTGCATCTACCCGATCTATTCTTCTCATGATTTTATACATCTCTATAAGATCACCCCTCATCCTCCTGCACTCCAAAGAATAGAGTCCCAGCCTGCTCAACCTCTCCCTATGGCTCTGACCCTCTAGTCCTGGTAACATCCTCGTAAATCTTCACTGTGCCCGTTCCAGCTTGATAACATCTTTCCTGTGCTCAGAACGTATCACAATACTCTAAATGCGACCTCAAGATGCTTGAATTCTGAGCAAAAATAATTGAGTTATCACTGGGGACAACAGCAGTTTCCCAGATCTCCCACATCCTCTAAGAAGCACTATAAATCTCCCAGTAATCTCCCAATAACAATGGGTCAATAATCTATCTGGTTCCATGAAGTACAGCAACTCCAAGTAAATACATTTCCACATCTCCTTTGCATATCTGGCACTAATATCCTTTGAGTCAGCTTAAGAAGTGTGAAATAATTTTTCACGTAGCGTCCAGAATTTGACTGCAGAATTAGTCCAGAACTTGTGTGGATGACTGCTCCTGCTTGGTATTAGTCCCCGTGGAGGAAGGAACTGCAGATGTTGGATTAAACCGAAGATAGACACAAATTGCTGGAGTAACTCAGCGTGGCCTGCTGAGTTACTGAGCATCTCTGAATCGAAGGCATTCCTTCTCTCCAGAGATGCTGCCTGTCCCGCTGAGTTAATCCAGCATTTTTTGTTTATCTTTGGTATTAGTTCTCCCCTGCTTGACATCTGCAAGGTGCAGATTTGAACATTGATTCAGCTTCAGGTTTATTGTCTGTAAATAAATGTCCCTTCAAATTCCCTTTCAAACTCCACCCTCACTCCTTCGATCTATATCCACTTGTTTTTTACCTATATCCGCTGACCCACTGAGTTACTCCAGCACTTTGTGTCCTTTTCTGTATTAGCCAGCATCTGTAGTTCTTTGTTTCTCCACTCGTTTTTGATACCAAAACCCTATTTATCCCACGTACAGTATTGGGTTATGGTTCACATATCTAATGATTCAACTGGTTTGATTAAAAAATGAGCAGCAACAAGCAGTTTAGTTTAGCTTTGTTTATTATTGTCATGTGTACAATAATAATGGTGCAGTGAAAAACTTTGTTTTGAATGCTACCCAATCAGATCACATCAGATAAAACTACACATAAATACAATCAAGCCATAATGTGAAAAACTGAAATAAATGATCATACCAATTTTCTAACTAGTATCAGAAACCCCTCATGCTTAATCCACTATTTAATAAGCCCATAACTGATCTGAGTGTTATGGGCCTGTCCCACTTAGGCGGTTTTTCAGGCGACTGCCGGTGACTGTCAAATCGCCAGCAGTCGCCTGAAAATCCGGTGACTTGAACGGCGACTGTCAGAGTGGAACACCCACACACCACACACCACACACCACACACCACACACCACACACCACACACCACACACCACACACCACACCCACACACCACACACCACACACCACACACCACACACCACACACCACACACCACACACCACACACCACACACCACACACCACACACCACACACCACACACACACCACACACACCACACACACACCACACACCACACACCACACACCACACACACACACACACACACACACACACACACACACACACACACACACACACACACACACACACACACACACCACACACCACACACCACACACCACACACCACACACACACACACACACACACACACACACACACACACACCACACACCACACACACACACACACACACACACACACACACACACACACACACACACACACACACACACACACACACACACACATCGCTTCCTTCACCAACCCGTTATGCAGGTGGGGGACACGGCAAGTGGGGGGAATGCTGTCTGAGTGAAATTCACACGGTGCAAAACCAAGGTGATACAGACACACACCACGATGTACAGGAAGGTTGGCGCTGTAATTAAGACGGTGAAAGCACAGTGTACGGGAAGGGTCACGTAAGTCCTTTAAAAGAGGGGGGGAGAAAGGGGGGGGGAGAAGGTGGGAGAAGGGGGGAGAAGGAGTGGAGACAACTTTTACAACACCAGAGATACACGACTGTGAAGCTCGGCGGACATTTAACATTGCTGGTCGGTTATCCTTGGTTCTGAAAACTACTGCTTATGTTTTTTTTCCCAATGAGCCAATGAAATTGACCGGTCAGCACCGGCTCCAACCTACGACAAACTACGACAACCTACGACCTCCTGGCGACCCACTATCACTGCACAACATGTTGAAAAATTTGAGGCCGCAACTAGTTCCCAGAATGCGGGAACTCCTCACGACCATGAAGGCGACTACCCGGCAACCACCCGCAAACATGTGGCGACCATGTGGTGACCACAGAGTCTCTTGCAGTCGCCTAAAAAGTCGCCTAAGTGGGACAAGCCCATTACTCTTCGTTAGCTCTAAGAGCTATATCTAACTCAACTTTACTTCTGCTTTCAAGCGGAGAGTTTATAATGCGTGAAAAATAATTGACTCATTTATGTGTTGTGAGTGATGTCTTATTATTAAATACTGACCCCCTCAGTTCGACCTTCTCTGCCAAGAGAGATTAGTTTGTCTTGGCATCATGTTCGGCATGGACATCATGGGCCAAACTCCTGTGTTCCTGTGCTATACTGATGAGCATTTGTCGGCACTGGGCCTGTACTCGCCGGAGTTAAGAAGAATGAGGGGACCTCATTGAAACTTACACAATAGTGAAAGACCTGGATAGCGTGGATGTGGAGAGGATGTTTCCACTAGTGGGAGTATCTAGGACCAGAGATTACACTCAGAATGAAAGGATGTACCTTTAGAAAGGAGATGAGAAGGAATTTCTTTAGTCAGAGGGTGGTGAATCTGTGAAATTCATTCAGACGGCTGTGGAGGTCAAGTCAAGGTGGAGATTGAAAGATTCTTGATTAGTACGGGTGTCAGGGGTTATGAGGAGAAGGCAGGAGAATGGGGTTAGGAGGGAGAGATAGATCAGCCATGATTGAATGGCGGAATGGACTTGATGAGCCGAAAGGCCTAATTCTGCTCCTGGAACTTACTGCGCTGTGTTCCATGTTATCTGCTCCTCATCCATCCTGCTAGATAGGGCTCTTAAAGATAGCGGAGTCAGGGGATATGGGGAGAAGGCAGGAATGGGGTACTGATTGGGGATGATCAGCCATGATCACATTGAATGGCGGTAACGGCCGAATGGCCTACTCCTGCACCTATTGTCTGTGGTCTATTGTCTATTGTCTATTGCCCAGACCTCCGCCATACAAAAGTAAACTCTTTTTTCTAAATGTTTTTGATTTAGATTTAGTTACCTTCTGAAATAATTGTGCGAGGAAATTAACTATGCATAATATTGGTGATATATAAAGGACAAATTATTTTGGAAGCAGTAATTGCAACTAAACACATCATTAAAGACTCAGTTAGGCCTCACGGACGGTTACCCGCGCGTACTGCCATGGGACTAGTTTGTAAGAGGCTCAGGCTGTTGTTACTTCAGCTTGCCTCTCTGGAGGAAGACTGCGAGCAGCACAGCCTGTGAAAACACATTGCATTACCGACAGAGACTTGAGGATTTCTGCATCAACACACGCAAAGTCCGCAGAATTGCTGCCAATTTCAGAACGTACCGACGGCCAACACTGGGAAAACTTTGCAAAAATCACAGCGTACTCTCGAGTCGTTCAGTTCAGTTCCTTTTAGTTTATTGTCACCTCTACCGAGATACAGTGAAAAGCTTTTGTTGCGTGCTCGCCACGCCAGCGGAAAGACAGCACATGATTACAATAAAGCCATTCGAGCAGTGTACAGATACATCATATGGGAATGACGTTTATTGCAAGGTAAAGCCAGCAAAGTCCGATCAGAGATAGTCCAAGGGTTCCCGATGAGGTAGATAGTTCAGCACTGCTCTCTGGTTGTGGTAGGATGTTTCAGTTTAGTTTAGTTTAGAGATACAGCACGGAAACAGGCCCATGGCCCACTGGTTCCACGCCGACCTGCGTTTACCGCACATGAACACCATCCTACACCCACTAGGGACAAAAGGAATAGCTGATCTTTCAGGTTGAGACCCTTCTTCAGACTGAGCGTCAGGGGTGGTGGAAACTAGAGATATGAAAAGGTACAAAGGAGAAAAGGAGTAGAGAGTTGAGTCAGTAGACAAGAATCACCACATTTAAGATGCCATCTTGTATTCTTCAAGACCAAAGTTTTAAAGTAATATTAAATGCTTATTCTGGCCATAAAGGCTCGTTGTGAGTGAACACTTTAATCTCTCTCGGTATGATTTATATTCAACATCTGATTCCTCCCCTTGGATCACCGTTTTAGTAATAAAGTGATATAGCTTGGAAACAGGCCCTTCACACAACTTGCCCACACCGACCAACTTGTCCCATCTACACTAGTCCCGCCTGCCTATGTTTGACCCATCTATTTATACTATTACTAAAACTCTCATCTTGACCACGTCTGCGTTTTTTTTTAATTTGCGCAAAATCGGTACCCTACATCACTAGGATTTTTTTCGCCACCTTACTCATCGTTCTCCTCTGCTCCAAGTGCATCAAATTTTGTTCCGATCGGTGGAATTTTACAAAAGTTATGAAGGTTTAAAAAATTGTGAGATGAGCAGATTGGCCTTCTCATCTGTCAGTTACCATGAAGGTAACGCCCTTTCCGGGGGCGAGGAGAATAAAGCCCTGGAGGCCAGGCGTGAGTCCATAAGTCGGGCGTGAGTCAGTCAACAAGCCCGCAAGCCCGGAAGCCGTGAGTGAGTGAGCTGTGGCTCCAGAAGCCATGAGTGAGTGAACTATGGCTCCAGAAGCCGTGAGTGCGTGAACTGTCGCTCCAAAAGCCGTGAGTGAGTGAACTGTGGCTCCAGAGGCCGTGAGTGAGTGAACTGTGGCTCCAGAAGCCGTGAGTGAGTGAACTGTGAGTCCAGAAGCTGCCCGGTGCGCGGAGGCGGCCCGGAGCGTGGAGCCTGCCCGATTGCTGCAAACTCGAGATCCTGGGGAAGGGAGGAAGGGAGAACATGCAAACTCCATGCAGACAGCAACCAAGGTCAGGATCTAATCTGGTCTCTGAGGCAGCACTGTTTCTCTAGAACCTCCACTTCAACCTGCCCACCAAGGGTGACCCTGACAGGAGTTTAGCTGCAATGTTTAGATCTTGGGATTGTAGGCACACACAAGCTTCTCCACCATGACGAAGTGCTGACCCTTGGAGAGGATTAGGAGCAGCAGTGGGAGAGCCTCGGAGCAGAGGTCATAGCCTCAGAATTAAAGGATGTTCCTTTCGGAAGGAGATGTGGAGGAATTACTTTAGTCAGGAATCTGTGGAATTTGTTGCCACAGACGGTTGTGGAGGCCAGGTCAATGAATATTTTTAAGGCAGAGATAGATAGATTCTTGGTTGGCATGGATGTCAGTGGTTATGGGGAGAAGGCAGGAGAATGGGGTTAAGAGGGAAAGATGGATCAGCCATGATTGAATGGCGGAGTAGACTTGATGGCCTAATTCTGCTCCTATCACTTATCAACTTATGAAGATATGATTACTTGACAATAGTGAAACAGGGTGAGAGAGGATCATGTCAAAATATTGCCCTGCACATCTCATTTGAACTCTGCCCCTCTCACCTTAAAGCTACGACCTCTAGTATTTGATGTTTCCATCCTGGGAAAAAACTTCGTACTTTACTGTGCAGGAGCACGAAGTGTACAGGGTCTTGGTGAGACCACACCTGGAGTATTGGGTACAGTTTTGGTCTCCTAATCTGAGGAAAGACATTCTTGCCATGGAGGGAGTACAGAGAAGGTTCACCAGACTGATTCCTGGGATGGCAGGACTTTCATATGAGGAAAGACTGGATAGACTCGGCTTGTACACGTTGGAATTCAGAAGACTGAGGGGGGATCTTATAGAAACTTACAAAATTCTTAAGGGGTTGGACAGGCTAGATGCAGGAAGATTATTCCCGATGTTGGGGAAGTCCAGAACTAGGGGTCACAGTTTAAGGATAAGAGGGAAAACTTTTAGGACCGAGATGAGGAAATCATTTTTTACACAGAGAGTGGTGAATCTGTGGAAGAACCTGCCACAGAAGGTAGTTGAGGCCAGTTCATTGGCTATATTTAAGAGGGAGTTAGATGTGGCCCTTGTGGCTAAAGGGATCAGGGGGTATGGAGAGAAGGCAGGGATGGGATACTGAGTTGGATGATCAGCCATGATCATATCAAATGGCGGTGCAGGCTCGAAGGGTCGAATGGCCTACTCCTGCACCTATTTTCTATGTTTCTATGTTTCTATAAAGTAATGAGGGGAATTACTTACTTAGACTTCGTTCCTCCCACACTGTTGAGTGCATTGGGCAGCAAGATTTCGCCACTCTGTTTGGTCATGTGCAACGTCTTCTACCCTCGATAGTTTTGCATCCCGGCCTTCCAAATGCTTCTGGAATGTTCGTCTCCATGTGAGTTTTGGTCGGCCTCTTTTCCTTCTTCCGTCAGGTTGCCATGTCATTGCTATTTTAGGTGCACGTTCTGGTGACATTCTGAGTACGTCCTGCAAATTTCATCCTGCGTACCTCTATGTCCTGTCTGAGAGGCTTTGTTGCAGTTTCCCGGTAGATCTCCGCGTTTCTGATGTGGTCTCTGCAGCTAGTCTTCAGGATCTTCCTCAAGCAGCGTTGTTGGAATGCATCCAATTTATTTTACATCCTCACATTGATTTTCCATGTCTCACTGGCATAGAGGGCTGTTGGGAGGACTACGGACTGGAAGAGCTGGGAATAGATGGATTAAATGTACAGAGATGAAAAGATCTGGGAAGAGATGGATTAAATGTACAGAGCTAGGGAATCAAGAAGCAAGGGACATTGGTTTAAGCTGAGAGGGGAATATTTAATAGGAAACTGAGAGGTAGCTTTTTCACACAGAGGATGGTGAACATGTGGAATAAGGAGGTAGTTGAGGCAGGTATTACGACAACATTTAAAAACCATGGGTAGGTAGTTTAGAGGGATATGGGCTAAGCTTTAAGCTGAGAGGGTAGAGTTTAATGAGAACCTGAGTGGTAACTTTGTCCAACAGTGGATGGTGTGTGTGGAATACCCTATCCAGACCTCTCATAATTTTATACACTTCTATCAGGTCTCCCCGCAACGTCTGGCATTCTAGAGAATGCAATAGAGAGAAAAAATAATTGTATCTGCAAATTATTCTTCAACCATATGAAAGGCAGATTGAACAATATTTTAATGCGATAAACCAAGGAGAAAATCAATAAATTGGTTGGCGATGTAATTGCTCAGTAAGTAAGCAAAGTTAAATTTATAGCTGATCTCACCAGAGTTCATCATAATTCAAGAATATTAAAATTGGTTTGAAGGAAATAATAAAATTCATTACATTATTCCTGCTTGTGAGCAGCTATCAGCTTGCTGGCCAGTAATTCTGCAGTCCTGCCCAGAACTATCTGCCAATGTTGAAACGCTCAACTGGTCAGGCAGCACATTTTGTTAACGTTTAGTTTAGAGACAGCACAGAAACAGGCCCTTCGGCCCACCCAGTCCATGCCAACCAGCGATCCCCCCACACTAGGGCGGCACAGTGGTGCCGCGGTAGAGTTACTGCCTTACAGCGCCAGAGACCCGGGTTCGATCGTGACTATGGGTGCTTGTCCGTACGGAGTTTGTACGTTCTCCACGTGACCTGCGTGGGTTTTCGCCGAGAACGTCGGTTTCCTCGCACACTACAAAGACTTACATGTTTTTTAGTTTCATTGGCTTGGTGTAAATGTAAAATTGTCCCTAGTGTGTGTAGGGTAGTGTTAATGGGCGGGGATCGCTGGTCGGTGCGGACTCGGTGAGCCGAAGGGCTTGTTTCCGGGATGTATCTCTAAACTAAACTAAACTAAACTAAACTAACACAATCCAACACACACTTTGGACAATTTACAATTATACCAAGCCAATTAACCTACAAACCTCTATGTCTTTGGAGTGTGGGAGGAAACCGGAGCACCTGAGAAAACCCACGCAGGTCACGAGGAGTACATACAAACTCTGTACAGACAGCACCCATGGTCAGGATTGAACCGGGGTCTGTGGCCCTGTAAGGCAGCAACTCTACCGCTACGCCACCAGGCCGCCACCTGTTGAAAGAAAATCAGAGTTAAACTAATCCTTCATCAGATGCTACCTGACTTGCTGAGAAATTCTAGGATTTCCAGCCCATAATTTTTTTTTAAATCTTGCTATTTTAAGAAAATCTCCAAAGTGGTGTCCAAACATGTTGCTTTATTCTCTAACATGTCTTCCACTCCCTCTACTCCCCTCTCCTATCGGGCAAAAGGTACAGAAGTGCAATAACACACATCTCCAGATTCAGGGACAGTTTCATTCCATCTGTTTTCGGGCAACTGAACCATCCTGTCACCAACTTGAGAACAGTTCCAATCTACCTCATTGGTGATCCTCGGACTATCTTTTATCAGACTTTACTGGACTTTATCTTGCACTAAACGTTGTAAGATATTACGGCTTCAGCATCAAAGAATAAAATAGAAACAAGCACAGGTTTTCAGTACACGCTGTTGCCAGTGTGGGTCTTCTTTATTTCACAAAAGTAGACTACACATACTCACACATATTCACAAGACTGATAAGATATTGAATACATCACATGACACAAATCATACCATTCTAGTACTCGGTACTTAAAGTTACAGTTACTATTATATACACAACACTGCTCTCCCCTTAGAAAGTAAAATAACTTGTAAATCAGACAAACAAGAATAATTTTATAAATTTAATCTGACGACTGGTTTACATATTCTTTCTGACCTCCTGAGGGGTTTAGTGGGCGTGTCAGGTTGTGGTTCTAAAGGAGAGTCAAGTTCAGGATCATTTACATTTGTCTCTACTTTCTTTGGAGATTCTGATTTTACATCTGAACTTGGAATAATACCAAGGTCTGACATATCTGCTTCTTCAGCTATGCCTTGCTCTTGTACCGACCGGTTCATCCCTTGCTGGGATCATATGGTTTGTGTGCACACTTCGAACTTGTGCTCCAATTTCTACCAAGTACCTCCTGGTACCACACACTTCAGCGACTGTTCCCACCTCCCATGAGTTTGCTTTGTGAGGGGGTCTGAGAACACGAACCTGATCATGTGTATTGAACCTACGTTCTTTTTGACTTCCACCATAATGACATTTCTGATCAGATTGTTTGCGTTCAACCGTAGCAGATAGGTTAGGTAGAATCAAACTCAGTCTTATTCTGAGCCTTCTTTTCATGAGAAATTCAGCTGATGTATACCCTGCGGTAGATTGTGGCGTGGTACGATATTTCAGTAAGAAACTAGCTAGCCGCTGTGAAATACTGAATTTTGAATTCCCTTCATCAACTTGTTTCTTGAGAGCTCCTTTGACTATCCTTACTGACCTTTCGGCTGCGCCCTTATCCTGCATTTGTACACTGTGGACAGCTTGATTATAATCATGTACAGTCTTTTCGCTTAAAGTATAGCACACAACAAAAATGCAATTCACAGTACCTCGGTACACGTGACAATTATAAACTAAATTGTCTGAAGAAGGGTCTCGACCCGAAACGCCACCTATCCCTATTTTCCAGGGATGTTGTCTGACCCCCTGAGTTACTCCAGCTTTTTATGTCTATCTTCTAAACTAGCATATGCTGGTTTAAACTAGTTTCCCAAGTCTTCCTGTGTTGCTTTTGACCAGTGGGATTCCTAGGTATATTTTCTACCATTTTGTTCTTGGGATGATGCGACGAACCATCATATAGCAATGTTACAAAATTTTGAGATTTTAAAAATAAAGTCTGCAATTTATCCCATCAGATAAAGCATAAAAAGAAGTTTAATTTGACACTTAATTCACTTTCATATCTTCAGTATTAAAAAAGTTATGGCCATTATCATACTCAGAAATTAGCATCTAGTTCCCTATTGCTTTTCCATTGACTTAACACAAAAGCTGTGATCGAGGACAGTTAAAAGCCCATAACTTTCTTAAAAATTATGATAACTGAAAGAAATTTTCAGGTATTATAGATTGAAGCATTCTGAAACAAATATGAAACAATCTTACTTCGAAGACATGAAAGTAAAGCATATAATTAGTTAGTTACCTAATTGTAGCTAATTACAAAATTCAATTACTAGATCTAAACATCTATCAATTTCTTAAGAATAGATTAACATTTTTAAATAGCCTAAGTGTCCAAATAACATTCACACAATAATTCACAATATAACATAATTTTTAAATCTAATTTTCATGAATTTACAGGCCAAATGCAAGGAATTGAATGTTTAATACCTGTAAATTAATGGGGATTTAATTCATCTTGCGAGTGAGGATTACTGGAACGCGATCTTTTGGAACGTTGATTTGCGGTGAATTTAACCCCGTATTGGCATGAAAAATACTGCCGTTAATTCGGGGAATAAAATCACCGTGTCCCATGAAAAAATGTGAATTAAAGGCTTCTTAAGAAGCACTTTTATACATTTAAAGAAAGCACTTTCGTTTACCTGTCCCGTGTGTGAAATCCGTCCCCGTTATCGGTGTTGACGCTTCAGGAGCTGCTTTTAAAATTATTGTAGCGCTGACATTGACGATTTAATAAAAATAAAAAATTCACAAAACGCCGGTAGGAACGATTTTGTCAGCCAAGGCTTGTACTCCAACAAAATATTCCCAGGACAAGGAGAGGAGAAACCCGCGTTTTAACCCGCCCCCCTTAAAGGCCCCAAAATCGCACACACGGCCAGTGGCAGAATTACAGCGCGACTGAAGGTAAGTTTTTGTAACATACCTACATCATAGAGTCATTTTGGCGCAACTTATCCCTGCTGAGCAAGATGACCATATACGCCCAGTCCTATTTACGATGCGATATGATACAATAGAACCTCATTTATCCCAGGAGGGAAATTGATCTGCCAACAGTCATACAGTCAACAGTCAATTATTAAGAAAGCACATCAGCGCCTCTACTTCCTGAGAAGATTACGGAGAGTCGGTTTGTCAAGGAGGACTCTCTCTAACTTCTACAGGTGCACAGTAGAGAGCATGCTAACCGATTGCATCATGGCTTGGTTCAGCAACTTGAGTGCCCTGGACAGGAAAAGACTACAAAAAGTAGTAAACACTGCCCAGTCCATCATCAGCTCTGACCTCTCTTCCATCGAGGGATCTATCGTAATCGCTGCCTCAAAAAGGCTGGCAGCATTATCAAGGACCCACACCATCCTGGCCCACACATTCATCTCACTGCTACTTTCTGGAAGAAGGTACATGAGCCTGAAGACTGCAACGACCAGGTTCAGGGAATAGCTACTTCCCCACAGCCATCTGGCTATTAAACTTGGCTTGGACAAAACTGAACATTAATAGCCCATTTTACTTCGGAGTCACGTGAGTGACTACGTTGAAGAAGACCCCGATCGTCCGCATGCGCGTCATTACGACGCTCGCATGGCGAAGCACCGGACTGGCAGGCGTTGTTGCTGCCAACGGTAAGTTTAAACTTCAGGTAAGCTTGTATTTCTTACCTGTTTTTGATTTCTTGCAGGAACCTCTTGTTACAGAGGTTTCCTGCCGGATGCTTAGCGAAGGCCGACGAGGGAACCAGCTATGGCTGTGGGGAAACCCCGGTTTCTGACCGCGGAAGCGGGTAGCTGGAGAATGTTGGGTTCGCGACCCCAGTCACTGACAAGACGGTCCAGTGACTTCCAGATGCTGGGGTTCCCGGGAGGGACATCCAGCAGACCGGGTGTCGGGAGGATTTCCCTCCGATATACATATAGATGCTGGGGTTCCCGGGAAGGGGACATCCAGCAGTAATGTGGCTCCCAGACCGCAGGGGTCCCCAGGATAGGGGTTAAACAGACCAGAACGGTCAGCCCTGGTGCCGGGAGCGTTCCCTTCCGGTAATGAGAAAAAATTTGGAGGTTGGCCAGGATGGAGCTCCTAATGGAGAAGAGGCTACATCTAGATACATTGCAAGAGCAGGAGTTGTGTCAGCGCGGGGCCTATGGGAGAGGCCGCGCCAGCAGCGCCTTGTAACAGGGCTGCTTAATGTATGGCATCAGCACCCGTAGTCGGGCTGCATAATGTCTCCCTCAATGGAGGAGGTGAGCTTACCGGGGCAGTTTTGTTCATGACCCTGAAGGGTGGGCCTATTGGACAGGCAGCTCCAGCAGCACCTTGTAGCAGGGCTGCTTAATGTCTCCCTTATGGAGGAGACAGCATGCCGGGTCAGTGTAAATCCTGACGCCGAGTCTGAGGGTTTAGCCGCGGAGCATACCCCAAGGGATGTAGGGCACGTGTCAGAGGTACCATTCCTGGCAGCAAGGTTGCCATCCCCAACACAATGCAGTGAACACCGCTATCAGAGGACGTTAGAGCAGCCGCCGAATCTTCTATTCAGGGAAGACCTATTCAACAGGCAAAACCTGGAGGACGAAGCACAAGCTGTTGGACCAGTTAAGGCCAACGATGAGCAAGGCTTCATAGTTTCGGTGACAACGCACCTCACGTCTTCATGGGCAGTAAGCGGTTCACTGAAGCTGGTGGCAGCATGAAAGTTGGCCAGAGGGTCCACGCACTCTACCAGTTCTACTCTACAACTAAGGAACCACTTACAAGTTGGTAAGATTTACACTTGGTTGTACAATACACAAATGATTAAGACATTGTCATCTACTCAGAGGCATTTAACCATGTAAAACTGGACATTACCAGCATTCCAAGCAGGTTGGAATTGGGCCAGAATTGTGTTGAGGCAGGTTAAGTATTTTAGCCAGGATTGTCTTCGAGACAGGCTCGGAAATATGGGCAGAATTGTCTCTCAAGGCAGGGTCAGAATTGGTGGCAAGAATTGTCTTTTGAATCAGGCTCAGAATTATGGCCAGAGTGTTTTGGGACAGGTTAGAATTATTGGACAGGCTCAGTATTGTGGCCAGGTTTGTCTTGCAAAACAAGGCTTGGGAATCGGGCCAGAGTTGCCGTTCAGGGCAGACACGAAATGATGGCAGGCGTGGCTTGTTCATTATGAAGATGGCTGATTAACAACTGATTTCATAGGGTGTTTCCATTTACAGTGATCATTGGAGATATTTGGAGGCATTGCTATGATGAGGCAATATAACAGTATGATGACAATAAATCATTCAAAGAGGACTCTCAGAGTTCAAAACACTTGTTATGTATTGCTGGATGATATTTTGAGGTTGTATTTTGCTAACATCCACTGTTTCAGTCTCAAAACTATATTTGAGAAATTGGGCTCCTCTATCCAGTTAAAATTAAGTTGTTATCAAATGGACGGTCATTGAGATTTGCCTTTGGCTATTAGTTGGCCTGTGACTCCGCCCTGGGTTATAAAGTAGCTTTCTATTCATTAGACTAATTGGCAATGTTATAGAGATGATGCAGCTGTGCAAGTGGGAGAACTGACAGCATGCTAAATGCAAACTCTAAAGTCCCATGTAGGTCATTGTTAACACACTTTGCTATTACCAGCTGAAGCTACCAAAGTCACAATGATGGACAAACAGTATTCAGCATTGCTCCAGTAGTTTGATCAGTAAATATTTCATTATATTGCAAAATGATGCTAATGGCCTAAGGTGGGAAATTGCAAATGTCATCTCTAGTTTGGAGGTGGAGTACATTTGCATGAGTTATTAATTCTTCAGTTATTGGTATCAACTATCTATAGACCCTACGGGCATTTTATGGATTAAAGAGTGATTGAGCGAATATGCATTCTGCATGCTGAACTTCATGTTGATACACTATGATGGTGCCATATGATAATCACGTGGGTGCAATCAAATAAAAGAATCCCTGTAAAAGTTACATAATCTCATTTGCCACTGGAGTATCATCAAGGACAGATCAATGACAACACAGAATGGGTGTTGACCACACCGTATTTATGAAGTTGCTGATTCAATGCAACACCGAATATAGATATGTTGTTTTCATGCTAATTCACAGGTTGCAAAAATATGTGGCATAACAGTGGCGAAAGATACATTCTCGCTACAAGCAGGAGGAATGGTCTTTTATGTCTTCCTCCTTTTGCTTCATCAGTCGGGTCTTCAAATAAAGTCATCAAGAGCCCGCTTTAGGTTCCTACTGTGTGATTGGTCTATGCAGCTTTGATTCACGATTTGCTGGGATAATAATACACCTTATGGTTATTCTAAATGTAACTTTGCTGTGTTCAGCTTGTGGCTCGGGAAATCAGACGTTGCATGATAAAATCAATTTATGTTCTGCAGATTCGCAATAAACTGCCCTACGGCTTGGGTTGTCACACCTATCCTTGTATGTGTTCAGAGTGCTGGGATAGCACAAAAAAACAGTACTTTGCTTCTTCAGGAGATGGGAAGCGTCTGTTTAATGCTCATGTTACATTTAAAATGGAACAGATTACTGACGTCTTGGAGTTCATTTTAAATGGTCTTTTGACAATAATTGAGTTATAGTGTCATTAACTGTGCCAACATGCTTTCCATCAGTTTTGCTGCAGCAAACGAGATCCACTCTGTTGGGTTCACCCCCGATATCGAACTTGTAAAGAATATCTTTAACACAAGTTCTCCCAGGACAAGTACAATGCAGTATGGGATGTTGACATTGTGTTAACACTATTTCACCAGGGGTTCTAGCTTCATTCTTAGCTTTGGCCGGATCTCATTAGGTAGTTATCCTCCTGGCGCTGGTTTAGCCCAACAGGTCAGTCGCTACATAATTGTGACAGGGACAGGATGATTACATCTGTAAATAATATGTATAGTATTTTATGTTTATAATTTACTTAAGCAGAGCAGAAGGGGTGTCAGGTCTCAAAATAGGTCAAGGCATATCCAGGACCTTTCGTCACCAAGAGCCTTTTGAGGCTCTGAGCTATGATTGTTAGTTACAAAAAACTTTATAAGAACGTATCTGTTCAGACCATTTCCAGGTGATAAAACAGAGTTTGATTTATGCAGAGTAGATACTGATTCCAGATCTTACTCCACCGGGGCTGCTGCTACGTCAGCAGCAGGGGTTATTTACGTTCCTGGGCCACATCCTAACGGCTGCAGCATGGTCAAACGAACGAAGTTCCAATCATTTTATAATAACCCATTGCCAGACCAGGGAGATTTGTCAACTCTATTTTACGTTCTAGTTATAGTTTCCATCCAGATGAGAGGTGTGACTATTATTATTACTTCATTTAATAGCATCAGCATGTTAAATCTATGTCATGACTGTGTGCATTATGAATGTTTTTCCCTCATTTTTCAA
>CM075977.1:389115195-389117944 GCA_038087875.1 Malacoraja senta
CTGATCCACAGGACTTGTAATAGCAACTAAACTGCAGCTGATACAGCTGACCTGGGTGGGTGTCTCCTGGGACCTCTGCGACTAATCTCAGAGGAACAGGACCTGTCACAACAAAATGAGAGTGGGTGATCCATGGAAATGTCAAATTGCCTTTCATTATCTCAAGATGATGGGGTGTGCAGAGTGCTGTGTGACTTACAATGGTTCATCTGGCACTAACACTCATCTCGCCGCTTCTGTTTAAGGAACTTAACCCACAGAAAGTTATATTTAGCTTGACAATAACAATTTAACGTGAATCATAATGCGATGCTTCCAGGTGATTGTATGACAGTCACTCATCTTCCCCACACTATCCGAGGTTAGTACACCTTGTAAAACTGCCTGTGACTTGCTATCGGATGTAATTCTCTCAGTTTAATTTGTCTAATCTGCCTACACTCCAGTTTTTCATTGGGTACTTCATCTTGTAAAATGCAGAAACATAAATTTAAGGTACTCTCCGATAATGTATTCAAGAAATTTGAGTGAGTTTACTATACTTAAAATTGCGGCATGGTGGCACAGCAGTAGAGTTGCTGCCTTGCAGCGCCAGAGACCGCTGTCCGATTCTGACCACGGTGCTGTCTGTACGGAGTTTGTACCTTCTCCCTGTGACCTGCATGGGTTTTCTCCGGGTGCTCCGGTTTCCTCCCTCACTCCAAAGATGTGCAGGGTTTGTAGATAAGTTTGCTTTGGTAACATTGTGAAATTGTCCCCAGTGTGTACGATTGTGTTAGTCTACAGGGATCGGATCGCTGGTCAACCGCGGTCTCAGTGGGCCGAAGGGCTTGTTTCTGTACTGTAGCTCTAATATCCAAAGTCTAAAGGTAAGTATAGGAAGGCAAAAGGGAAATCAGACCACCCAGATGAACTCAGCTGAGAAAAGATCGCAGCGAACGCATTTGGAGAATAAAGCCTGAGCAGATGTACAGTAACATTTTTACTGAATTGTATGGAAAAAAGGGATTTCACTGGACCTAGGCACATTTGCAATAAGTACCATTTAACCATTGTGTAGAGGGTGCACAGTGACGCAGGTAGAGTTGCTGCCTTATAGCACCAGAGACCCGGGTTCGATCCTGACTATGGGTGCTGTCTACACAAAGTTTGTACATTCTCCCGTGACCGCCTAGGTTTTCTCCGGGAGCTCTGGTTTCCTCCCACATCCCAAAGACGTAGAGGTTTGTAGGTTGATTGGCTTGGTAAAATTGTAGATATGCTGTATGCGACCGTTGATGGGGTGGAAGGTGAGGACAAGGGGGACTCTGTCCTTGTTGCGAATGGGGGAGGGGGAGCAAGACCGGAGCTGCGGGATATGAGGAGACCCTTGTGAGAGCCTCATCTAGAATGGAAGAGGGGAACCCCCGTTTCCTAAAGAATGAGGACATCTCCGATGATCTAGTATGGAAAACCTCATCCTGGGTGCTGATGCAGCGTAGATGGAGGATATGTATGTATGTATATATATATATATATATATATATGTGTGTGTGTGTGTGTACTTGTGGGTATGTGTATATATACACACTGAACTTATTTTTTCTCTCTCATTTATCATATTGTTTACAGTGTACCATGTTTAATATTCTGTTGTGCTGCAGCAAGTAATAATTTCATTGTTCTATCTGGGACATGACAAAAACACACTTGACTTGACTCTTGGCTGAAGAAATTCATCCTCATCTCCTTCTTAAAGGAACATCTTTTAATTCTGACCTCTGGTCCTAGACTCTGCCACTGGTGGAAACATCCTTTCCTCTTCCTCTATCCTAGCCAGTTATGGTGTAGATGTACATGGTTAATTTCTCTGGGTGCTCCGGTTTCCTCCCACACACCAAAGACGTACAGGTTTGGCTTTGGTAAAATTGTAATTTGTCCCTAGCGTGCAGGAGACTGTTAGAGTATGGGTGATCGTTGGTCAGCGTGGATTTGGTGGGCTGAAGAACCAGTTTCCGCATTGTATCTCTAAATTATAAAATCTAAAGTAAAATATGACAAAATAGGGTGTATGTGTATTGTCTATGTAGGCACAAGAAAGTGGGATCAACTTTCTACTGATACCACATAGAATTTAGCATTTTAAATTCATATAATAAGTTTAGTTAAGTTTAGGTTAGAGATACAATGCGGAAACAGCCCTCCGGCCCAACGAGTTGGCAGCGACCAGGGATCCCCACACTACCCTATACACACTAGGGACATTTACATTATACCAAGCCAATTAACCTACAAACCTGTATGTCTTTGGAGTGTGGGAGGAAAACGAAGATTTCGGAGAAAACCCCACCGTCATACAAACTCCATATAGACAGCACCCGAAGCCGGGTACGAACCCTATTCTCTGGTGCTGCAAGCACTGTAAAGCAGCAACTCTACCGCTGCGCCACCATGCCACCCATGAGTCTTGAGAGAAATCAATACACATTTTTCCAAGCACTAGTGAGTGTAGTCTCAGCATATAGTCCTCAGAGTCTATCAAAGGATAGTCTTCTTAGTGAGGATAGGTGACAAATCATCATCATAGAGTCATAGAGTGATACAGTGTTGAAAACAGGCTCTTCGGCCGAACTTGCCCACACCGACCAACATGCCCCATTTACACTAGTCCCACCTGCCCGCATTTGACACATATCCCTGTAAAACTGTCCTATCCATGTACCTGTCTAACTGTTTCTTAAACATTGGGACAGTCCCAGCCTACAACTAC
>CM075977.1:389118144-389228270 GCA_038087875.1 Malacoraja senta
CCAAAACACTTCAACTGAGGCCTCACCATCATCTTCTATAAGTTCTCGGAGCAGAATTAGGCCATTGTAAGCTATTTGTAGGGTGAAAATGAGAAGCTGGTGAGACTTGGGTGGGGGAGGGATCGAGAGAGAGGGAATACCGGGGCTACCTGAAGTGAGAGAAATCAATATTCATACCGCTGGGCTGCAAGCTGCCCAAGCGAAATATGAGATGCTGTTCCTCCAATTTGCGTTTAACCTCGCTCTGACAATGGAGGAGGCCGAGGACAGAAAGGTCTGTGTAGGAATGGGAAGGAGAATTAAAGAGTCCAGCAACCAGGAGATCAGGTTGGTTCACGTGGGCTGAACGATCGCCCAGTCTGCGTTTGGTCTTGCCAATGTATAAGAGTCCACATCTGCACTAAATGATGTTGTAGCAGGTGCAAATGAACCTCTGGCTAACCTGAAAGGTCTGTCAGGGTCCCTGGAGAGTCGAGGGAGGAGGTATAGCGACAGGTGTTGCAACTTCTGCAGTTGCAGGGGAAGGTACCTGGGGAGGGGGTAGTTTGGGTGGGAAGGGATGAGTTAACCAGGGAGTTGCGGAGGGAATGGTTTCTGTGGAAGGCGGAAAGGGGTGTAGATGGGAAAATGTGGCTAGTTGGTGGGATCCCGTTAGAGGTGGTGGAAATTTTGGAGGATTATGTGTTGTATGCGACGGCTGATGGGGTGGAAGGTGAGGACCAGGGGACTAAGTCTCTGTTCCGACTAAGGGGAGGGAGAGCAAGGGCGGAGCTGCAGGGTACCATGGAGACATGAGTGAGGACCTCATCTATGATGGGAGAGGGGAACCCCTGTTCCCTAAAGAATGTGGACATTTCGTATGTTCCAGTATGGAACACCTCATCTTGGCGCAGATGAGGTGTAGACGGAGGAATTGGGAATAGGGGATAGAGTCTTTGCAGGAAGCAGGGTGGGAAGAAGTGTAGTTGAGATAGTTGTGGGGGTCACTAGGTTTGTAATAGACATCAGTCAATAGTCTGTCTCCCTGTGATGGAGACTGTGAGATGAAGAAAGGGGAGGGAGGTGTGGAGATGGTTCAAGTAGATTAGAGTGCAGGATGGAAATTGGTGGTGAAGTTGATGAAGTCCAAAAGTTCTGCAAGGGTGCTGGAGGTAGAACCATTGTTGGGTTGAGTGGCCATTGTCTCAGGCAGGTGATACTGTGCACTACGTACACCTTCGCCCATCCCGCTACCCAATCTGTTTATAAGAAAACTGTGTGCCTATTATTGTATCTGAAGTGCGACACGGTGGCGCAGCGGTAGCGTTGCTGCTGTACAGCGCTAGAGACCCGTGTTCCATTTTGACTGTGGGTGCTGTCTGTATGGAGTTTGCATGTTCTCCCTGTGAGCACGTGGGTTTTCTCCATGTGCTCTGGTTTCCTCCCACATCCCAAAGACGTACAGGATTATAGGTTCATTGGCTTCTAGTAGTTAGGATAGATCTAGTGTATGGGTGATTGTTGGTCGGCACAGACTCGATGGGCCGAAGGGCCTGTTTCCACGCTGTATCTCCAAACTAATTTAAACTAACTGAAACTTGTAAATTGCCTCTTTATTCATGCTAATTCCAATGAGACTAAGTGCAGTAGCCTTGATTGTTGCTACAGATTAAGTAAGCCTCACATCCTGAAATGATATGCATATTTACCCTGCACTAATTAGTCCAGAACCAGAGTGAAATCTAATTGGAAACCCCATATAATGGTTTGACAGGGCATGCCATCTCTAAACAGCATGCTTGCATTTTCCCAGTCTCCACGATATAAAAAAAACCAAATCAATTATTATCGACACTATCCTCGGAAATCTCACAGGAGATTTGTCTTTGTGCATCCCCAGTGAACGTCAGCATCGACTAACAGTAACTCCCTCAGGCTTTCTGTCTTCAAGGAACAATGAACTCCAAATAACATTGAGAGAAAGGAATGTCTTGGGGTGTTTGCGGTCCAGCTTTGCTGCATTTTTCATATTGCGATCAGTCAGATACTGTACAATGGATTATCTTTCCCAGCAGGTCAACTGTCTTTTATCTCAACACTAGTGCCATAGAGTTATGGGGTCATAGAGTCACACTGTGTGGAAGCAGACCCTTAGGCCCAACTTTCCCATACCGTCCATCTACACGTCCCACCTGTCTGTGTTTGGCCCATATCTGTCCTATCCATGTACCTGTCTAATTGTTTCTTACATGTTGCAATAGTCCCTGCCTCAACTACCTCCTCAGCATGGGCGGAAATCGCTTTTAAAACATGGGGGGGGGAGACACAATGAGGCCTGACATCTTGGACATGCGGCCCGTAACCTGAAATCATCCGGCCCGCAGGCGGGTTTTTTTTCAATTCGTTTTCGCGACCTGGGAACGGCAGCCAGTCCCGGGGACGCGAGCTGCTCTGGGAGCTGCAGCCATTCCCGGGGCACGCAGGTGACCTGGGCGCTACAGCTAGACCTGCCAGCTGACCTGGGCACTGCAGCCAGTCCCGGGGCAAGGCGAGCCGACCTGGGCGTGCAGGCGCCCTGGGAACTGCAGGTCCTTTGGCTCACCATGTCCGCGCCGACCAGCAATCACCCCGTAGTCGAGCACCATCCGACACACTAAGGACAATTTACAATTTACCGAAGCACTTAACCTACAAACCTGCACGTTTTTGGAGTGTGGGGCAGGGTGAGCCTGGGTGCTACAGCCTGTCCCAGGGCAGGTGAGCTGACATGGGCGCTACATATTCCTTGATCCAAGGCGGTTTTGCTGCAACATGTTTCACAAATCATGGGGGAGATTGTCCCCCACCTCTCAAAACATGGGGGGGGATAGGTCCTCGTCCACCATAGACTGGCAACATCCTCGTAAATCTTCTCTATACGCTTTCCATCTTGACAACATCTTTCCTAGAACATGGTGTCCAGAACTGAACACAATATTCCAAATGCAGCCTCACCAATGTCTTATACAACTACAACATGACCTCCCAACTTCTTTACTCAATAGAGTATAGCACATTAAGCTCTTTAAAGTACCTCCGAAACACGGGTGGGCCATGTGGTGCTGGAGGTCAGACGAACCACCGAGAACAAAGGGGGACCCGGCGTGGGGGGGGGGGGGGACCACGGGGAACCAAGAGGGACCACAAGTGGATTGTGTTAAAAATGGTTTGTGTAAAATGGAATACGTGGTGACTTTGTCTGTGCCCTTTATGTGGTGACTCTTTGCATACCTTGTGTATGTAAAACAAAGAAGATCACTGACACTTGTCACATGTGACCACTGTAAATGGCTCGATTGTAATCATGTATTATCTTTCCGCTGACTGGATAGCACGCAACAAAAGCTTTTCACTGGACCTCGGTACATGTGAGAATAAACAAAACTGAAGTGAACGATCATTCATACATAACAGCCCTCTCCTCCTTCCCTCCACACCCCCTACATCATTCACTTACTTTATGCTGAATGAGGTTCAGTCAGTTAAGAAATAATAAATATATTAAACAGACTGAGCCCTACGAAGTAGAGATACCCCGTGCTGACTTGTTCTGATATAAGAATTTAACCATGCCTCAACCAAACATCATCTTTAATCTCATAAATCAAACAAAACCTCTCCACCAATGGATAGGTTTAAAGGGATATGGGCCAAACAAACCGTCCGCGACTATTTTTAGTCGCGGACGGTTTTTAATTTTTTGAAATAATCGCCGGAACATAGAAGAAGCGGAAACCACTTTTGACCATTAGGGAGACTGACAAAAACCTCCAGGAACCTCCGGGAACCGCACGGAAACCTTGGGTGGGGTGCAAAGTCTCCAGAGGTTTCCGTTCAGGTTTCCTAAGTGGGACAGGGGCATAAGTTTATTGGCCAAGTATTCACATACAAGGAATTTGCCTTGGTGCTCTGCCCACAAGTAACAACATGACATACAGTGACAGTTACGAATGACTCAGAAAACACTAAACATTAATAATAATCTTTGTAGGGTTTTCACAGACGACATAAACGAACAAACACATACAAAACAGCAAAGAGCAGTACACCGTGGCCGCCATCGTCAGCGCCAGCAGCAGCAAGCAGCAGCAGTGACACCACTAGGCCACTGTATTAACTGGCTATATAACTGTACCTGAGTCTTCATTATGTAACCTTTATAGAGTGTTTTATATATAGCTCTCATTGATGTGATCAGCTACAGATTCTTGTGGTTTTTCCACTGCATTAGCTTAATGGACCATTGTTAACTATATTGATTTCAATATTCAGGATGATTGATCACAGTTGTACACAACGTTGCTGAGGCCACATTTGGAGAATTGTGTTCAGTTTTGGTCACACGGCTAGAGGAAGGATGTTGTTACGCTGGCAAGAGTGCATGGAAGATTGACGAGGTTGTTGACCGGACTTGAGGGCCTGAGCTATCAGGAAAGTTTGGGCAGCCTAGGACTTTACACCTTGGAGCAGAGGAGGATGAGGGGTGATCATCTCAGCTTTTAAGGTGAGAGGGGAAAGATTTTATAGGAACCTGAGGGGCAACCTTTTCACAAAGAGGGTGGTGAGCACATGGAATGAACTGCCAGAGGAGGTGGTTGAGGCAGGTACTATAACAAAATGTAACAGGCATTTTGACAGGTACCTGGACAGGCAAGGTTGAGAGGAATATGGGCCAAATGCAGGCAGTTCAGACTAATGTAGACGGGGCATCAAGGTCGGAGTGGGCAAGTTGGGCTGAAGGGTCTGTGTCCATGCTGTATGACTCAATGACTATGATTTTTTTTAGTGTAGTTTAGTTTAGAGATATAATGTGAAAACAGGGCACTTCGGCCCACTGTGACCACGCCGACCATCGACTGTCCCTACACTAGTCCTATGTTATTTTACTTTCGCATCATACACACTAGAGACAATTTACAGAAGCCAATTAACCTACAAACCTGCATATCTTTGTAGTGTGGGAGGAAACCGGAGCTCCCGGAGAAAACCCACGTGGTCACGGGTTAGAGAAACGCGCAAACTCCGTACAGACAGCACCCGTAGTCAGGATCGAACGCGGGCCTCTGGCGCTGTGATGCAGCAACTCTGCCGCTGCGCCACCGTTGCTGCCACTGATGAGGCATTAAATGCAAATGTCTATCGCTATGTCTCTGCACAGGTAAAGGAGGAGCCAACAGGAAAAAAGTCTCCCACCGCATTCCTCGCCTCAGACGCTGCTCTACAGTTGTGTCCCTCCTGCAGTTTGTTTCTGTTGCAGTGAAATAAAAGTAACCTTTACCATATCCCTATTTTTTTCAGTCCCTTTCAAATGAATGGGCTCGGTGTCCCCGTATCATATCCATCTTGCAAGTTCAGTCAGCTGATTCCCTGGCCTAATTACCACTGGAAGAGCCTAAAGGGGCCTGTCCCACTGTACGAGCTAACTCAAGAGTTCTCCCGAGTTTCCCCTGATTCGAACTCGGAGAATTACGGTAATAGCCGCTCGTAGGTACTCGGGGCTCTCGTGGACATTTTTCAACATGTTGAAAAATCTTCACGAGTCTTCACGAGCTTACCGCGTTTCCCGAGTACCTGCCGTTAACATTACGAACCGCAAAGAGACGTCTGAGCTCAGACGTACCCGCTACGTACATTCTACGTGCTTACCACGAGTTTGATTTTTTTTTTAACTTGGGAGAGCTCTTGAATTACCTCGTACAGTGGGACAGGCCCTTAACATGACAGATAAAGTTGGCTACAACATCAATATTTTGAGTCTGCATAAGTGAGTCAATGAATATCATTAAAGTCCTGTTATTATCAAATCATTATGCTTGCCAAAACCCGAAGAATTTGGTTACTGATTCATCGTTGGTTTAACACTAACTTGGAAAGTGAGAAGTGAGTAATCATCGCCGAGGCACCGAGACACAGCAAACACAGTATCAACAAAATGTCCTGCCACATTGACAAGAGATATTAAACTTTCTCTTTGGTGGTTATAAAAGGACATAAGAAACAGGACTGGGAATAAAGAAGGATCTCGACCCGAAACGTCACCCATTCCTTCTCTCCTGGGATGCTGCCTGTCCCGCTGAGATACTCCAGCGTTTTGTGTCTATCTTTGGTTTAAACCAGCCATTGCAGTTCCCTCCCACACATTTTGTCTGCTCCACTGCAAAATTTCCTCAAGGTAAGTCTACTTTGAAGGAGTTCTCCTCCTCTCTCCGACGAGAGCTCAGGCATCAGTCTGAAAAAGGGTGTCGACCCGAAAAGTCACCCGTTCCTTCTCTCCAGAGATGCTGCCTGTCCCGCTGAGTTATTCCTGCATTTTGTGTCTTTCTAGCCACAAGCTAACTGGCTGCTTGAGCCTGCTCTGCCATCCAACATGATCGATGCTGATCTTGTCCCCAACATCATTTTCCATCCCTATCACAATATCCCTGTGATGTCCAAGGTGACACAGCGGCGCAGCGGTAGAGCTGCTGCCTTACAGCGCCAGAGACCCGGGTTCAATCCTGACTATGGGTGCTGTCTGTATGGAGTTTGTACGTTCTCCACGTGACCGCATGCGTTTTCTCTGGGTGCTCTGGTTTCCTCCTACACTCCAAAGACGTACAGGTTTGTACATTAATTGGCATTGGTAACATTGTAAATTGTCCTTAGTGTATATAAGATAGTGCTGGTGTGCAGGGGTCGGTGGTCGGCATGGACTCAGTGGGCCGAAGGGCTTCTTCCGGCCGATATCTCTAAACTACACAAAACTAAAGTAAATCTTTAGTCTAAAGTCGGCCCGCAATAACCAACCTGACCTCCCGATGGCTCAGCACTTCAAGTCCCCCTCCCATTCCGTATCTGACCTCTCTGTCCTGGGTCTTCTCCATGGCCACAGCGAGCAACACCGGAAATTGGAGGAAATGCACCTCATATTCCGCTTGGGCAGTCTACATCCTGGGGGCTTGAACATTGAATTCTCCCAATTCTGCTAGCCCTTGCTGTCCCCTCCCCTTCCTCAGCCCTTTGGTTGTCTCCTCCCCTCCCCCAGCCCTCGGGCTCCTCCTCCGCCTCTTTTCCTTTCTTCTCCCCACCCCCTATCAGTCTGAAGAAGGGTTTCGGCCCGAAACGTTGCCTATTTCCTTCGCTCCATAGATGCTGCTGCACCCGCTGAGTTTCTCCGGCATTTTTGTGTACCTTCGATTTTCCAGCATCTGCAGTTCCTTCTTTAACACTAAATCTATCGATCTCAGTTTGGATTGCAATCAATGATCAAGCCTCCACAGCCTTCCTAGGCAGAGAATTGAGAACTAACCTTGCAATGAATAAGATTTTAAACTTTAGAGAGATACAGCGCAGAAACAGGCCCTTCGGCCCTCCAAGACCACGCTGACCAGCGATCACCCTGAGAAATCCCAATAGGTCACAGGTACAAACTCCATTCAGACGGCACCCGTAGTGAGGATCAAATCTAGGTCATTGGCGCTGTAAGGCAGCAACTCTACCACTGTGCCACTGAGCCACCTCTATCATCCCCATTGAATCTCCTTATTCTCACTATAAAACCATAACCTCTAGCTTTAGACACTCCTACCATGGGAAATAGACACTATCTACCTATCTATACCTCAATAAACATCACATACCTTGAATGTCTCACCTCTCAGCACCTTTGGTCCATAGAAAACAGATCTAGTCTATTCAAAGAGACACAAAGTTTCAGTTCAAGTTCACATTTGTTGTCACGTGCACCAATTAAGGTGCAGTGATATTGGAGTTACCATACAGCCATACAGGTAAAAAATAACACAATACACAATAAATTTAACATAAACATCCACCACAGTGGAATCAACATTCCTCACTGTGATGGAAGGTAATAAAGTTCAGCCATCTTCCTCCTTTGTTCACCCGTGGTCGAGGCTGTTGAACCCTCAGCACTGCCGTTGCCGACGGTCCACTGTTCAAGCTCTCTCGTTGGGATGATGGAAACTCCGGCGTTGGGACGGATCGGAACATGGAGCTCCCGAGTCAGCCTCTTCTTACCGGAGACCGTGGCTTCACGGTGTTAGAGTCCACAGGCCGCGTGGTCAGGGCACTTCCACAGCGGTCCTCGGCAAAGGATCCCCGACTCCGCGATGGTAAGTCCGCCCCGCGCTTGCGGCTTGAAGCTCCAGGCTTCAAGCTCCAAGAAAGGCCGCACCAATCCAAGTTGTTAGGCCGCAGGGGGGGACGGATATGCGACACGGAGAAATATCACATCTCCGCCGAGGTAGGTTTCCCTCGATTCCCCCCCACCCCCCACATAAAACATATCGAGAAACATTAAAACATACATTTAAGACACTAACATTAACAAAAAAAGTTGAAATGACACACAGGCTGCTGGCGAGGCTACCATCGCAGCGTTAACATGCTGGAGGAACCCAATAGGTCAGGCACATCTCTGGAGAACTTGGTAGCTGATGTTTTGTGTCGAGACCCTTCTTCAGACTGGGAACAAATGTTTTAATGTCATTGTAATAATGTTTAAAAAAATTGTCCCTATTGTGTGTAGGTTAGTGTTAGTGTGCAGGGATTGCTGGTCGGGATGGACTTGGTAGGCCGAAGGGCCTGTTTCCACACTGTAAATTAAACTGAACTAAATAAGTTGTAGGCCTTCTTAACCACCCTTTTTACCATTGTTGCCACTTTCTGTGAATAATATACTCATAATACAACATGTCCTTGCTGAACAACACACCCTAGGGCTCTACCATTCATTGTGTATGTCCTGCCCCAGGGAGTATTGTTGAAAATGCATCAATTCATACATGCCACAGTTAAATTCCATCTGCCATTCTTTTGCTCATTTGCCCAGTTGATCAATATCCCATCATTACCTGAGACAACCCTTTGCAATGTTCACTTGACCACCAATATTGATGTCATGCTTTAGGCTGAGAAAATGCTACAACTAGTGGACGGCACAGTGGCGCGGCGGTAGAGTTGCTGCCTTAGAGCGCTCACAGCGCCAGAGACCCGGTTTCGATCCTGACCACGGGTGCTTGTCTGTACGGAGTTTGTACATTCTCCTCGTAATCGCGTGGGTTTTCTACCAGATCTTCGGTTTTCTCCCACACTCCAAAGACGTACACGTTTGCAGGCTTGGTACAATTGTAAATTGTCCCTAGTGTGTGTAGATAGCGTTAATGTGCGGGGGTCACTGGTCGGCGCGGACTCGGTGGGCAAAGGGCCTGTAGCTCTAAACAAAACTAAACTAAACTCAAAGGATCAGACAGATCTGACCCTGCTGTCTGACCCATTGAGTGCGCCAGCTTTATGTGTCAATCTTCGGTTTAAACCAGCATCTGCATTTCCTTCCTCCACAACCCTTCAATTGATATGTCCATCATAAGATCATAAGATCATAAGAGATAGGAGCAGAATTAGGCATGGCTGATCTATCTCTTCCTCCTAATCCCATTCTCCTGCCTTTTCCCCAAAACCACTGACACCCGTACTAATCAAGAAGCTATCTATCTCTGCCTTAAATATATCCACTCACTTTGCCTCCACAGCCTTCTGTGGCAAAGAATTCCACAGATTCACCACCCTCTGGCTAACAAAATACCTCCTCATCTCCTTCCTAAAAGAACGTCATTTAATTCTGAGGTGATAGACAATAGACAATAGACAATAGGTGCAGGAGTAGGCCATTCGGCCCTTTGAGCAGCACCGCCATTCAATGTGATCATGGCTGATCATCCCCAATCAGTACCCTGTTCCTGCCTTCTTCCCATATCCCCTGACTCTGCTATTTTTAAGAGCCCTATCTAACTCTCTCTTGAAAGCATCCAGAGAACCTGCCTCCACCGCCCTCTAAGGCAGAGGATTCCACAAACTCACCACCCTCTGTGAGAAAAAGTGTTTCCCCGTCTCCGTTCTAAATGGCATACTCCTTATTCTTAAACTGTGGCCCCTGGTTCTGGACTCCCCCAACTCTATGTGATGAACTCTAGTCCTAGACTCTCCCACTAGTGGAAACATCCTCTCCACATCCACTCTATCCAAGGCTTTCACTATTCTGTACGTTTCAATGAGGTCCCCCCTAATTCTTCTAAACTCCAGTGAGTACAGGCCCCGTGCCATCAAAACTCATCTTACATTAACCGACTCATTCCTGGGATCATTCTTGTAAACCTCCTTTCCCAGAGCCAGCACATCCTTCCTCAAAAATGGTGCACAAAATTGCTCACAATATTCCAAATTGGATTGACGAGTGCCTGAAAGAGTTTCAGCATTACATCCCTATTTTTTTTTTTATACAAGCCCCCTCGAAATAAATGCGAGCATTGTGTTTGCTTTCTTTACTACCAATACAACTTTCAGATTAACTTTTGGGGAATCCTGCACCAGCACTCCAAGTCCCTTTGTACCTCCGATTTCTGGATTCTCTCCCCATTTAGAAAATAATCTACGGCTTTATTCCTACTATCAAAACGCATGACTCCACACTTTGCTACACTATATTCCGTCTGTCACTTCTCTGCCCACTCTCCTAACATATCCAAGTCCTTCTGCAGAGTCCCTGCTTTCTCCACACAACCTGCCCCTCCACCTATATTTGTAAAGCCCCCTTTATTGCCATTCTTTGTCTTCTGCCATCCAGCCAACCTGATATCCATGATGGTATCTGCCCTTTGATACCATGGGCTTTCATCTTCCTTAGCAGTCTCCCGTGTGGCACCTTATCAAAGGCTTTCTGAAAATCTAGGTAAACAACATCTACTGACTCTCCTTTGTCTGGTCTGCTATTTACTTTTTCAAAGAATGTCAGTAAATTTGTCAGGCAAGGCCTCCCTTCACAAAGCCCTGCTGACTTTGGCCTATTTTATTGTGAACTTCTAAGCTTGGATTTGTTGAGTGTGCTGCAAATGTATCACAGTCATAATTTATAAAACTATAATTATTATATTAGAATTACTATCAGTAATTTCCTCAGCGCCATCTGTTTGGCTAATAATTAATGCAAGATTTCATTTAAACAGGTACATTATTTAATCTGCTTGTATTAGCCAGACATTACACAAATAAAACTGTTTTTCAACATAATCAGAAAATAAGTTTTATTTTCAGTGTGAAAAGTAGAAATAAATGAATAAATAGAAAATAGATATGATTGGGATGAAATATGTTTTTATCAAACAAGCAATTCCTCTCAGAACCCTCAAGTGAACTATGAGGGTGCTGATTTCAAACATCAAATAAGAATTCAACTTACGGACAAGTGGAGTTTATTTCTAATCAACAATGCTGGAACTCCCAAGTTCCTCGGAGTAAATATCACCAGCAACTTGTCTGGGACCAGCCATATCAAGCAATGGCCAAGAAATCACACCAATGCCTCTGCTTCCTTAGAAGGCTTATAAAGTTTGGCAAGTCCCCAACTACTCTCACCAAGGGCATTACCAAAGCCCCCACACACCCACAATTTGGACTGTTTATACTGCTTAACTCTGGGAGGAGGTACCGCAGCATGAAGAGCGGGACAACCAGGTTCTGCAACAGCTTCATCCCCCAGGCCATAAGATTATTGAACAATCAATTAAACCGAGGCTAGAACTTTTTTAAATATCGACACTTCTAAAAAAAAATAAAAAAAAAAAACTGGAGAGTCAAATGCAACGAAATTTCGTTCTAGGTGCACTGTGTATAGGTGTATATCTGAATGACAATAAAGTTTTCATTCATTCATTCATTCATTCATTCATTCATTCATTCAACTTCCACAGAATCCACAGAATTTTAGCGGAATGTCACACAGCATGGTTTGGGAACAGCTCCATCCAAGACAGCAAGACATTGCAGAGAATTGTGGACGCAGCCCAGACCATCACATGAACCAAACTCCATTCCATTGTCTTTAAACTTTATCCTTTTCACCTCAAAGCTATGTTTTTGATATTTCCACCCTTTGAAAAAGGTTCTAACTGTCTCCCCTATCTTCGCATCTGATAATCTTTATATATTTCCTACAGGTCACCACCTCAACCCTTGCCTTTTCAGATAAAATAATCCAAGTGTCAAACCTCTCCTTACAGAAAGATAGAAACATAGAAAATAGGTGCAGGAGTAGACAATTCGGCCCTTCGAGCCAGCACCGCCATTCAATATGATATTGGCTGATCATCCAGAATCAGTACCCCGTTCCTGCTTTTCCCCATATCCCTTGATTCCATTAGCCCAAATAGCTAAATATAACTCTCTCTTGAAAACATCCAGTGAATTGGCCTCCACTGCCTTCTGCGGCAGAGAATTCCACAGGTTCACAACTCTCTGGGTGAAGCTATTCCTGAGTCCGGTGGTGTGCAATTTCAAGCTTCTGTACCCTTCTCTTTTCTTCCCAATATATTATTTTTAATTAATTAATCTTGGCAAG
Source organism: Malacoraja senta (assembly GCA_038087875.1). NCBI lineage: Eukaryota > Metazoa > Chordata > Chondrichthyes > Rajiformes > Rajidae > Malacoraja > Malacoraja senta. The sequence continues at coordinate 389,130,557 of CM075977.1, forward strand.
AAAAGGTAACAGATTAGATTTAGACAGATTAACTACAGAGTGGTTGTCCTGCTCTTTGAAGCAGGGAAAGTCAGTGGCAGAGACCTCCTCACAACTGTCTCCACCTAGTGGTCAGCGAGTTGGTTAGGGTACCTTCTTGGGACTGGTTTGTTGGTGGTCTGAGTAATTAAGAATGTAACAGACAGAGAAGATATGCTAGCCCTTTGAAATGGGCTTACCACAACCAGAGAGCTGAACTACCTCCTCTGGCAGCTCATTCCATACAAACACCATCCTTTGTGTGAAAATGTTATCCCACAGATTCCTATTAAATCTTTTTCCCTTCACCTTAACCTATGTCCTCTGATCCTCGACTCACCTACTCTGGGCAAGAGATTCTGAGCATCTACCCAATCATGATTTTATACAACTCTAATGCAGTAACTGCATTTTTCTTTTGTTATCTTTTGAGTTATTTGTAATTTAGTTGAAAGGTTAAATATCTAACATTGTTTGACAATGTGATAGCAATGTGATAACCATGGTATAGCTCCACCCAATGTTATTCATATGGGAAGGGTGTGTCATCTGTATTAGACTATCGGACAAAGTCCGGCAATCAACATACCAGACTGAAAATAAACATCAAGGTGGTGTTTCAGTTTAGTTTCAGTTAGTTTATTATCACGTGTACCGAGGCAGAATGAGAAGCTTTTGTTGCATGCTAACCAGTCAGCGGAAAGGCAATACATGATTACAATCGAGCCATCCACAGTGTACAGATATAGATAGATGTTTCTTAAGTTTAAGTAGCCTTTGCTTATCTCGGTGATCATCCCTGTTTTAATCAAGAATCCAGACAAATTGAATACATTCTAATTGATAGGAAGATTGTGTCAAAGGGCACAGCATGAAAGGGGTTGGCAAAGGTGGTTGGGCGGCATGGTGGCACAGCGGTAGAGTTGCTGCCTTCCAGCGCCAGAGATCCGGGTTCGATCCTGACTATGGGCGCTGTCTGTAGGGAGTATGTACGTTCTCCCCATGACCTGCGTGGGTTTTCTCCGGGTGCTCCTGTTTCCTCCCACATTCCAAAGACGTGCAGATGTGAAGGTTAATTGGCTTGGTATAATTGTAACATGTCCCTAGCGTGTGTAGGATAGTGTAAGTGTGCGGGGATCGCTGGTCGGTGTGGACTCGGTGGGCCGAAGGGCCTCTTTCTGTGCTGGATCTCTGAACTAAATTAAACTAAACTAAAAGAACCTGATGTAAGATGAGAAAGAAAGGGGTCAGATGAAAAAGCCAGTAACAGGTCCATTTGGATTGGTTTCAGGGAGAAAATAGACTTGATTCAGTGGGCCAAATGTGTACGTTTGTATTGTAACAATTCTGTGATTACGTGATGTCCTTTTAGCTTTGATACAAGTTCACTAAAGACTCCTGAGAAAGGCTCCAGACACTGTTACAGCTTGCAGGACTAGTTGCTTTCCAAGGATTTACTGTGTAGTTACTAAAAAATCAATTTGTTTTTGTCAGGAGGCATCATTTATGTGGAACAGGCATATTTATAGGTGTTTAGTTTTTAGTTTTCTCTTAGCTTTAGAGCTGCAACGCGGAAACAACCCCTACGGTTCATCGAGCAGCGACCCCCGCACACTTATACTATCCTACACACTCTAGGCACAATGTTCTAATTATACTAATGTAACGGACGCGGAGTTGTCTGTTAAAGAACGAGGGAGACACAAAGTTTGTGCAAAATACTGTTTCTTTATTCTACACTAATTCTCCTCACTCACCAACACTGTGCGCGCGCGATTAACCCTTAAATACTCCACAGGGGCACCCGTGACCAAACCGTGACCCCCTATCTCTCATCACCGGGACACGTGACCCCTCCAAGAGCCGAAGGTTATGTACAGTGCGTGGCCCATCACACTAAGCCAATTAATCTACAAACCTATACATCTTTGGAGTGTGGATTGAAACCGGAGATCCTGGAGAAAACCCACACAGGTCATGGGGAGACCATACAAGCGGCGTACAGACAGCACCTGTAGTCAGGATTGAGCCCGGGTCTCTGGCGCTGTAAGGCAGCAATTCTACCGCTGCATCACCGTGCTGCCCATTGCTTACAAAATATTGCAGGGAGAGTCTTGCATTGTTAAACCATCCATCACAACATTAGAGGATCTGATAGTCTATAAGATTGTATAGTTGTCACTGCTTAACATTATTAATGGGACCATTTAAAGAGCTGTAAGTCGAAGTCATACAGCATATTGGCCCCACATGGCTTTACTAGAGTGTTTAATCATAATATGGACCAGAATGGAAACAATGAAACAATGAACGATGCCTGGATTAGAGGTTATTAGCTATAAGGACATGTTGAACAAACTAGGCAAGGCAAAAAATGCTGGAGTAACCCAGTGGGTCAGACAGCATCTCTAGAGAAAAGGAATAAGTGACTTTTCGTGTTGGAACCCTTCTTCAGACTGAGAGTCAGGGGAGGAGGTAAACTAGAAGCATGAAAAAGGTTCAGAATAAAACAGAGCCGGCACCGATGACCAAGGAAAGAAGATGCCCACAATGGTCCATTGTTGGCTGTGGAAGAGGTAATAATGAGGGGATGTATGGATGCGAACCGTGGAACTGGCAGGATGACGAGGGTGGGGGAGGAGCGGAGAGGGAGGGAATGCAGGGGTAACTTGAAATTAGAGAAATCAATATTCATACCACTGGGTTGTAAGCTGCCCAAGTAAATTATGAGGTGCTGTTCCTCCAAATGTTTTCTCTGGAGCGTCGGAGGGTGGGGGGGGGCGAGACTTGTTAAATGTTTGTAATATTATGAGAGGCATAGGGTGGTTAGGTAGTCAGAACCTTTTTCCCCGTATGGAAATATGAAAGACTATGGGAAGAATGCAGGAACGGGGTACTGATTGGGGATGATCAGCCATGATCACATTGAATGGCGGTGTTGGCTCGAAGGGCCGAATGGCCTACTCCTGCACCTATTGTCTATTGTCTATTAACTATTGTCTACTAGGGAGCATAGTTTAAAGATGAGAGGGTAAAAGTTTAAAGGAGATCTTCAGGACAAGTTTTTCACTGAGGGCGACCACGGTGGCTCAGCGGTAGAGTTGCTGCCTTACAGCAAATGCAGCGTCGGAGACCCGGGTTCGATCCCGACTACGGGCGCTGTCTGTATGGAGTTTATACATTCTTCCTGGGGACTGGGGAGACTTTAAACTAGAACGGTTGGGGGGAGGGACTCAAATAGAGAAAGCTAGAGGAAAATGTGGGAGGCAGGAGGCAGAGAAGGGAGGCACTCAGACCCAAAATGTAGGGGAGAAAGAAGAAAAAGATAATAAACAGAGAATAAGTGGTGGTGGGTTTCTTAAATGTGTATATTTTAATGCTAGGAGCATTGTAAGAAAGGTGGATGAGCTTAGAGCCTGGATTGACACCTGGAAGTATGATGTTGTGGCGATCAGTGAAACATGGTTGCAGGAGGGCTGTGATTGGAAACTAAATATTCCAGGATTTCGTTGCTTCAGGGGTGATAGAATTGGAGGGGCAAGAGGTGGGGGTGTTGCATTGCTTGTCAAGGAAGATATTACAGCAGTGCTTTGGCAGGATAGATTAGAGGGCTCGTCTAGGGAGGCTATTTGGGTGGAACTGAGAAATGGGAAAGGTGTAGCAACACTTACATGGGTGTATAATAGACCGCCAAATGGGGAGCGAGAATTGGAAGAGCAAATATGTAGGGAGATAGCAGATATTAGTAGTAAGCACAAGGTAGTGATTGTGGGAGATTTCAATTTTCCACACATAGACTGGGAAACACATTCTGTAAAAGGGCTGGATGGTTTGGAGTTTGTAAAATGTGTGCAGGATAGTTTTTTGCAGCAATACATAGAGGTACCTACTAGAGAAGGGGCAGTGCTGGACCTCCTGTTAGGAAATGAGACAGGGCCGGTGGCGGAGGTATGCGTCGGGGAGCACTTCGGGTCCAGTGATCACAATACCATTAGTTTCAATATAATTATGGAGAGGGTCAGAACTGGACCTAGGGTTGAGATTTTTGATTGGAGAAAGGCTAACTTTGAGGAGATGCAAAAGGATTTAAAAGGAGTGAATTGGGACATGTTGTTTTATGGGAAGGATGTAGAAGAGAAATGGAGGACATTTAAGGGTGAAATTTTAAGAGTACAGAATCTTTATGTCCCTGTTCGGTTGAAAGGAAATAGTAAAAATTGGAAAGAGCCATGGTTTTCAAGGGAAATTGGACACGGTTCAGATAAATAGAGAGATCTACAATAATTATAGGCAGCATGGAGTAAATGAGGTGCTTGAGGAGTATAAAGAATGTAAAAAGAATATTAAGAAAGAAATTAGAAAAGCTAAAAGAAGATATGAGGTTGCTTTGGCAAGTAAGGTGAAAGTAAATCCAAAGGGTTTCTACAGCTATATTAATAGCAAAAGGATAACAAGGAATACAATTGGTTCATTAGAGAGTCAGAGTGGACAGCTATCTGCAGAGCCAAAAGAGATGGGGGAGATATTGAACAATTTATTTTCTTCGGTATTCACCAAGGAGAAGGATATGGAATTATGTGAGGTAAGGGAAACAAGCAGAATACAAGATACATTTACATTTATTTGTCACATGTGCCAGATAGCACAGTGAAATGTGTGGTCACCATACAGCCATACAATCAAAAATAAGAACACAACACACGATAGATTTCAACATAAAACATCCCCACACAGCAGAATCAAAGTTAGCCACTGTGAGGGAAGGCACCAAAGTCAGTCATCTTCCTCTAATGTTCCCCACTGTTCACCCGTGGTCGGGGCTTCCCCGAGCCCACCGCAGTCGCCGCTACGGGCGGTCCGATGTTCAGACCCGCTCGCCGGGGTGATGTAAGTCCGATGTCGTGGCTGGGGGGCCTCCTCAGCGGCCTGGACATCAGAGTCGGCCACCTCCTACCGGAGTCCACGGCTCCCAAAGTCCGCAGGCCGCGCCGGGCGGAGATGCAGAGATGCAGCGCTGGCGGCCCTCGGCAAAGGGCCCCAGGACTCCGTGATGGTGTTCAGCGCCGGCCGCGCTGGAAGCTCTCCCAAACCGCAGCTCCACGAGCTCCAAGCGGCGATCCAGGTCGGCATCGCCCGCTCTGCGGTGAATTCAGCGCTCCGCCGCCGCTGTTGCAGCTCTGGTCCGGTTCCCGGCCCCCGGCAGGAAAGGCCGCTACAATCCAGGTGGTAGGCCGCGAGGAGGGGGACGAGGACGCGACTTGGAGAAATAGTCGCGTCCCCGCCAGGAAGCGACTGGGAAGCAGTTTCCCCCTTACGCTACCCCCTCCCCCACATAGAGAAGTTAAAGTTCCCCCTAAACAGACATTAAACTAATTAAATTTTTTTTTTAAAAGATTGAAAAAACGAACAGGCTGCAGGCAGAGGCTGCCGTCAGTAGCAATGGAAACTATGAGATTCAAAGAAGAGGAGGTGCGGACACTTTTGAAAAATATGAAAACGGATAAGTCTCCATGTCCTGACAGGACATTCCCTAGGACATTGAGGGAAGTTAGTGTAGAAATAGCAGGGGCTATGACAGAAATATTTCAAATGTCATTAGAAACGGGAATAGTGCCGGAGGATTGGCGTACTGCGCATGTTGTTCCGTTGTTTAAAAAGGGTTCTAAGAGTAAACCTAACAATTATAGACCTGTTAGTTTGACGTCAGTGGTGGGCAAATTAATGGAAAGGATACTTAAAGATAATATATATAAGCATCTGGATAAGCAGGGTCTGATTAGGAACAGTCAACATGGATTTGTGCCTGGAAGGTCATGCTTGACTAATCTTCTTGAATTTTTCGAAGAGGTTACTAGGGAAATTGATAGATAGATAGATAGATAGATAGATATTGTGATGCCTGCAGTCATACACAGAACCAATAATAACAAAACATACAATAAACACAAATTAAACATCCACCACAGTGAGTTCACCAAGCACATCCTCACTGTGATGGAGGCAAAGTCTTAGTCTCTGTCTCTTCCCTCCTTGTTCTCCCTCTGCGCTGAGGCGATCGATCCAGGCCGAAGATGCCGCCCTCCAGTCCAGCACCTCCGTGGTGATGTCGCCGCCGCCGAAAGCCGGAACGCCGTCTCCGCTCCGAGACGGCCCGCCACAGCATCAGCTCCGAGCCGCTGCCCCAGCTCCGGGTCCCGCAGTCTCCGCTCCGGGTCCCGAAGTCTCCGCTCCGGGCCGCCGCCCCAGCTCCAGGCCGCTGCCCCAGCTCCGGGTCTCGGAGTCTCCGCTCCGGGCCGCTGCCCCAGCTCCGGGTCCTACAGTCTCCGCTCCGGGCCGCCGCCCCAGCTCCAGGCCGCTGCCCCAGTTCCGGGTCCCGCAGTCTCCGCTCCAGGCCGCTGCCCCAGCTCCGGGTCCCGCAGTCTCCGCTCCAGGCCGCTGCCCCAGCTCCGGGTCCCGCAGTCTCCGCTCCGGACCCCGCTGTATCAGCTCCAGGCCGCCGCCGAAAGCCAGAACGCCGCACCAGCAAGTCGGGCCACCGCTGCCTCAGCCCCGAAGACAGCCAGCCTCTCGTTGGTAAGTCCTGGCTGGCTCTGCCTCCGTAGCCTCGGGGTCGGTCGCAGGTTGGAGGCCGCCAGCTCCGCCATTAGGCCTCAGCGCAGACGGAGGCAGAGAAGGGGGATACGACACGAAAAAGTCGCATTCCCCCGAAGGAAGAGACAGAGAACATGTTTCACCCCCCCTAACACAACCCAACAAACTAAAACTTAACCAAAACAAGACAAAAACAACAACAACAAAAAGTAAAGACAGACGGACTGCAGGCGAACCGCAGCTGTTAACAGGGTAAAGCAGTGGATGTTGTCTATATGGACTTCAGTAAGGCCTTTGACAAGGTTCCTCATGGAAGGTTGGTTAAGAAGATTCAATTGTTGGGTATTAATGGTGGAGTAGCAAGATGGATTCAACAGTGGCTGAATGGGAGATGCCAGAGAGTAATGGTGGATGGCTGTTTGTCAGGTTGGAGGCCGGTGACTAGTGGGGTGCCTCAGGGGTCTGTGTTGGGTCCACTGTTGTTTGTCATGTACATCAATGATCTGGATGATGGTGTGGAAAATTGGATTAGTAAGTATGCAGATGATACTAAGATAGGTGGTGTTGTGGATAAAGAAGTAGATTTTCAAAGTCTACAGAGAGATTTAGGCCATTTGGAAGAGTGGGCTGAAAGATGGCAGATGGAGTTTAATGCTGACAAATGTGAGGTGCTACATAGATACATAGAAAATAGGTGCAGGAGTAGGCCATTTGGCCCTTCGAGCCTGCACCGCCATTCAATATGATCATGGCTGATCATCCAACTCAGTATCCAGTACCTGCCTTCTCTCCATACCCCCTGATCCCCTTAGCCACAAGGGCCACATCTAACTCCCTCTTAAATATAGCCAATGAACTGGCTTCAACTACCCTCTGTGGCAGAGAGTTCCAGAGATTCACCACTCTCTGTGTGAAAAAGTTTTTCCTCATCTCGGTCTTAAAGGATTCCCCCCTTATCCTTAAGCTGTGACCCCTTGTCCTGGACTTCCCTAACATCGGGAACAATCTTCCTGCATCTAGCCTGTCCAACCCCATAAGAATTTTGTACGTTTCTATAAGATCCCCTCTCAATCTCCTAAATTCTAGCGAGTATAAGCCAAGTCTATCCAGTCTTTCTTCATATGAAAGTCCTGACATCCCAGGAATCAGTCTGGTGAACCTTCTCTGCACTCCCTCTATGGCTATAATGTCTTTCCTCAGATTTGGAGACCAAAACTGTACGCAATACTCCAGGTGTGGTCTCACCAAGACCCTGTACAACTGCAGTAGAACCTCCCTGCTCCTATACTCAAATCCTCTTGCTGCTATGAAGGCCAACATACCATTCACTTTCTTCACTGCCTGCTGCACCTGCATGCCTACTTTCAATGACTGGTGTACCATGACACCCAGGTCTCGCTGCATCTCCCCATTTCCTAATCGGCCACCATTTAGATAATAGTCTGCCTTCCCGTTTTTGCCACCAAAGTGGATAACCTCACATTTATCCACATTATACTGCATCTGCCAAACATTTGCCCACTCACCCAGCCTATCCAAGTCACCTTGCAGTCTCCTAGCATCCTCCTCACAGCTAACACTGCCCACCAGCTTAGTGTCATCCGCAAACTTGGAGATGTTGCTTTCAATTCCCTCATCCAGTTCATTAATATAAATTGTAAATAGCTGGGGTCCCAGCACTGAGCCTTGCGGTACCCCACTAGTCACTGCCTGCCATTGTGAAAAGGACCTGTTTACTCCTACTCTTTGCTTCCTGTTTGCCAGCCAGTTCTCTATCCACATCAATACTGAACCCCCAATACCGTGTGATTTAAGTTTGTATCCTAATCTCTTATGTGGTACCTTGTCGAAAGCCTTCTGAAAGTCCAGATACAACACATCCACTGGTTCTCCCCTATCCACTCTACTAGTTACATCCTCGAAAAATTCTATAAGATTCGTCAGACACGATTTACCTTTCGTAAATCCATGCTGACTTTATCCAATGATTTCACCACTTTCCAAATGTGCTGCTATCCCATCTTTAATAACTGACTCTAGCAGTTTCCCCACTACCGATGTTAGACTAACTGGTCTGTAATTCCCCGTTTTCTCTCTCCCTCCCTTCTTAAAAAGTGGGGTTACGTTTTAAGAAGGGAGGACAAATCTCGGCAGGACAAATCAAAATAGGACGTACATGGTAAATGGTAGCGAATTGAGGAATGCAGTTGAACAGAGGGATCTAGGAATAACTTTGCATAGTTCCCTGAAGGTGGAATCTCATGTAGATAGGGTGGTAAAGAAAGCTTTTGGTGTGCTGGCCTTTATAAATCAGAGCATTGAATATAGAAGTTGGGATGTAATGTTAAAATTGTACAAGGCATTGGTGAGGCCAATTCTGGAGTATGGAGTACAATTTTGGTCGCCTAATTATAGGAAGGATGTCAACAAAATAGAGAGAGTACAGAGGAGATTTACTAGAATGTTGCCTGGGTTTCAGCAACTAAGTTACAGAGAAAGGTTGAACAAGTTAGGTCTTTATTCTTTGGAGCACAGAAGGTTAAGAGGGGACTTGATAGAGGTCTTTAAAATTATGAGCGGGTTAGACAGAGTGGACGTGGATAAGCTTTTCCCATTGAGAGTAGGGAAGATTCAAACAAGGGGACATGACTTGAGAATTAAGGGACAAAAGTTTAGGGGTAACATTAGGGGGAACATCTTACACAGTTTTTACAGAGAGTGGTGAATCTGTGGAATTCTCTGCCACAGAAGGTAGTTGAGGCCAGTTCATTGGCTATATTTAAGAGGGAGTTAGATGTGGCCCTTGTGGCTAAAGGGATCAGGGGGTATGGAGAGAAGGCAGGGATGGGATACTGAGTTGGATGATCAGCCATGATCATATCAAATGGCGGTGCAGGCTCGAAGGGCCGAATGGCCTACTCCTGCACCTATTTTCTATGTTTCTATGTTTCTATGTTTACTCAGAGAGTGGTAGCTGTGTGGAATGAGCTTCCAGTGGAAGTGGTGGAGGCAGGTTTGATTTTATCCTTTAAAAATAGATTGGATGGGTATATGGACGGGAAAAGAATGGAGGGTTATGGTCTGAGTGCAGGTAGATGGGACTAGGGGGAAGTAAAAATAAAAAAATAAAAAATAAATACAATTAAAAAAAAGATTTTAAAAAGTTTTCGGCACGGACTTGAAGGGCCGAGATGGCCTGTTTCCGTACTGTTATGGTTATATGGTTATATGGTTATATGGTTCCCATGACCACATAGGTTTTCCCCGTGATCTTCGGTTTCATCCCACACTCCAAAGACGTACAGGTATGTAGTTCAATTGGCTTGGTGTATGTGTAAATTGTCCCTAGCGTGTGTAGGGTTGTGTTAATGTGGGGGGATCGCTGGTCGGTGCAGACTCGGTGCGCCGAAGGGCCTGTTTCCGCTCTGTATCTCTAAATGAAAACTAAACTAAACACAGGGTGGTGGGTGCCAGGGATGCGCTGGCAGGGGTGGTGTTTGAGTGTGTTACCGTAGTGGAATTTAATGCATATTGGAGGAACAGCACCTCATATTTCACTTGGACAGTGGTATGAATATTGATTTCTTTAACTTCAAGTAACCCTCTCTCTCCGCCCCTCCCCTTCCTGATTAAATATTACTGATTGTATGCCTCTTTGTCAACTTACCCTCAGCAAACAATGAACCGACTTCCCCATAACAAACAATGTTCTTTAATTCGCTATGATCTGTCGTTCTCACACCCGACCCTTCTAAATCTCCAGTTTCCCTTTCCCTGACTCAGTCTGAAGAAGAGTCTCAACCTCAAACGTCACCCATTCCTTTTCAGAGATGCTGTCTGTCCTGCTGAGTTACTCCAGCATTTGGTGTCTATCTTTGGGATTTATGAGGGTTTTAGATAGGCACATGGATGTGCAGCGAAGAAGTGATATGGTTCACATGCAGGCAGAGGAGATTAATTTAACTTGGTATCATGTTCGGCTCAGACATTGCGCAGTTAAAGGCCTGTTTCTGTGCTGCAATGTTATATGTTCCATGTTCTATACAACAAGACTAGGGTTAGGAGGGAGAGATAGATCAGCCATGATTGAATGGCGGAGTAGACTTGATGGGCCAAATGGCCTAATTTTACTCCCATTCCTTATGTCCTTATGACTGGCAATAAATGTAATTGGAGAATAAAGAGTTATTATTATGTGTTGTTGTCCCTTCTTTGGAACACCCTTATTACCTTTAAGTATCAAACTTTGTCGAGCAAATAGAGGACAACTTCAAATAGTGCCACAGTATCTTTAATGTCCACTTTGGAGGACAGTCAGAGTGTCATTTTAATTCCTGAAACAAAAGACACAGTGGTGCAGCAGGGAGAGCTGCTGTCTCACAGCATCAGAGACCTGGCTTCGAACCTGACCTCGGGTGCTCTCTGGGTAGAGTCTGCAAGTTCTCCTTGCGATCGCGAGGGTTTCCACTCGGTGCTCCCACATCCCAATGACGTTAAGGTTTGTAGGTTAATTGGCCTCAGTGAATTGCCCCTAGTGCAGGAGTCGGCAACCTACAGCCCCTGGGCCGAATGCGGCCCGCAACCCGAAATTATCCGGGAAACACACAAAATTCTCAAGGGATTGGACAGGCTAGATGCAGGAAAAATGTTACCGACGTTGGGGAAGACCAGAACCAGGGGTCACATTTTAAGAATAAGGGGTGGGCCATTTAAGACTCAGATGAGGAAAAACATTTTCACCCAGAGAGTTGTGAATCTGTGGCATTTTAGATACATGAAACATAGAAAATAGGTGCAGGAGGAGGCCATTCGGCCCTTCGAGCCTGCACCGCCATTCATTGTGATCATGGCTGATCGTCCCCAATTAATAATCCGTGCCTGCCTTCTCACCATATCCCTTGATTCGACTTGCCTCTCGAGCTCGATCTAACTCTCTCTTAAAGCCATCCAGTGAATTGGCCTCCACTGCCCTCTGTGGCAGGGAATTCCACAAATTCACAACTCTCTGGGTGAAAAAGTTTTTTCTCACCTCAGTCTTAAATGGCCTCCCCTTTATTCTAAGAATGTGGCCCCTGGTTCTGGACTCACCCAACATTAGAAACATTTTTCCTGCATCTAGCTTCTCCAGTCCTTTTATAATTTTATATGTTTCTATAAGATTCCCCCTCATCCTTCTAAACTCCAGTGAATACAAGCCTAGTCTTTTCAATCTTTCCTCATATGACAGTCCCACCATCCCAGGGATCAATCTCGTGAACCTGCCTCAATCACAAGGATGTCCTTCCTCAAATTAGCAGACCAAAACTGTACATAATACTCCAGATGTGGTCTTACCAGAGCCCTATACAACTGCAGAAGAACCTCTTTACTCCTATACTGAAATCCTCTTGTTAAGAAGGCCAACATTCCATTAGCTTTCTTCACTGCCTGCTGTACCTGCACGCCAACTTTCAGTGACTGGTGTACAAGGACACCCAGGTCTTGCTGTACCTCCCCCTTACCTAACCTAATCCCATTGAGATAATAATCTGCCCCCTTGTTTTTTCCGCAAAAGAGGATAACCTCACGTTTATCTATATTATACTGCATCTGCCACGCATCTGCCCACTCACTCAACCTGTCCAGGTCACCCTGCAACCTCCTAACATCCTCTTCACAGTTCACACTGCCACCCAGCTTTGTGTCATCCACAAACTTGCTAGTGTTGTTCCTAATTCCCCCTTCCAAATTAATAATATATATGGTAAACAGTTGCGGCCCCAAGACCGAGCCTTGCGGCACTCCACTCGTCACTGCCTGCCACAGAAGGCAGTGGGGGCCAATTCACTGGATATATTCAAGAGAGAGTTTGATCTAGCTCTTAGGGGTAAAGGAATCAATTGATATGGAGAGAAAGCAGGAACGGGGTACTTCTTCTTCTTGCGTATGGCGTGCACAGCCTAAAGTTGTAGGAGAACTTGCTCTATTTGATCTTACTTGATTGTGCACGCCAGGTTGATTGCATTCGTCGAAACGTGAAGGTTGCAATCTCCCACCCCGAACGGGGTACTGATTTTGGATGAACAGCCATGATCATACTGAATGGCGGTGCTGGCTCAAATGGCCGAATGGCTGACTCCTGCACCTATTTTCTATGTTTCTATGTTTCTATCTCTGGAAAAAATGAATAGGTGACGTTTCGGATCGAGATCCATCTTCAGAGTAAGAGTCAGTGCTACATTGGAGCATTCCTTGGAGTGGCAGCTTCGAATATGTGCTCAATGCTGTGCTCAACATCAGCCTGACTCACACAGGAGATGGCTATCCACTGAGGCACAGCTGACATTGGAGCAAGCAGTATTTGCAAAATATAAGTGACAATTCACACAGATAGAGCTGCCAGCCAAACAAAAGCAAGCGCTTACAACAAGTCATAAAAGCACGACAGAAATATTAGCCTGGCTGCAACATAACTCTGAGATCCATTAGAGCAGAAAAAACCTGTCCTGCAAAATAACAGGGTGACAGGGTGAAGCTGCTGCCTCACAGCGCCAGAGACCCGGCTTCGATCCTGACCTATCAATGCCTTTCATTATTCTGTAAGTTTCAATGAGGGTCCCCCCTCAACCTGCTAAACTCCAGCTAGTAGAGGCCCAATGCTGTCAAATGCTCATCATATGCTAACCCACTCTAACCCACTCATGCCTGGAAATTCCTCCTCAACTCCTTTCTAAAGGTACGTCCTTTTATTCTGAGGCAATGGCCTTTGGTCCTAGTCTCTCTCACTCATGGAAACATCTTCTCCCCATTCACTCTATCAAGGCCTTTCATTATTCGCAACATCCTCGTCCTTGAATAAAATCTTCACACTTCTCTGAATTCCACTTCCAGGAATGAGTAGGTTAACCTTGATGAGCATCAGTCGCACTGGGCCTGTACTCGCTGGAGGTTAGAAGAATGAAGGGGACCTCATTGAAACAGAGAATAGTGAAAGGCTTGGATAGAGAGGATGTGGAAAGGATGTTTCCACTAGTGGGAGAGTTTAGGACTAGAGGTCATCGCCTCAGAATTAAAGGACGTTCTTTTAGGAAACGATGAGGAAACATTTCTTTAGAGCGTGGTGAATCTGTGGAATTCTTTGCCACAGAAGGGCTGTGGAGGCCGTCAGTGGATATTTTTAAGGCAGAGATAGATAGATTCTTGATTAGTACAGGTATCAGAGGTTATGGGGAGAAGGCAGGAGCATAGGGTTAGAAGGGAGAGATGGATCAGCCAGGATGGAATGGTGGAGTTAATGATCCGAATGGCCAAATTCTACTCCTATTCTTTATGTCCTTATGACCTCATAAAGCCCGCGATTATGTTTGATTTGTATCATAATTTCAGCTTTCTGTGAAACACTTCCACAAAGTTTCCCAGAAATAAATCTGGCAGAAGTTACAAAAGCTTGAAATCATGTACCACCAGATTCAAGAACTGCTTTTCTCTTGCTGTTATCAGACTATTGAAAGGACCTTTCAGATGCTAATTCCCACTTATTCCCAATCTCCAACCTACCCCATTGCTGTCTTTGCACTTTTTTCCCCTGCACTTTCTTTGTAAATGTAATGTTATAACAGTGTCACACTATATCCTGCACTCTGGCATTCAGGTTGAGATCCTTCAATTCATTCCCCACATGGATGCTGCCTGGATCTGCTGAGTTCCCCAGCACTTTATAAGTAAACAACTGCATATGTTCTGGAAGTAGAATTAGGCCATTCGGCCCATTAACTCTACTTTGCCATTCAGTCATGGCTGATCTATCTTTCCCTCTCAGGTCCATTCTCCTGCCTTCTCCCATAACCCTGACACTTTTACTAATCAAGAATCTGACAATCCCCGCCTTAAAAATATCCATTGACTTGGCCTCCACAGCCGCCTGTGGCAATGAATTCCACAGATTCACCACCCTCTGAGTAAAGAAATTCCTCCTTGTCTCCTTTGTAAAGGTATGTCCTTTTATCCTGAGGCTTATGTCCTCTGGTCCTAGACTCTCCCACTAGTGGAAACACTAGCCCTTTCACTATTTGATAAGTTTCAATGAGGGCCCCCCCACATCCTTCTAACTTGAGTGAGTACAGGCCCAGTTCCATCAAACGGCACTGTTTATCTGTTGCTCAGGATTACAACATCTACAATCTCAGGTGCCTTTCAAGGTTTTATACGCTTTTAAAACAAAGATAACATCAGGCGATTAAATGGATGTTCAATACTTACATTGCACAGTTTACTTCAGCAGTTTGGCTGCAGATAAATGGTTCCATCCAATTATATGTTTACAAAAGGAGCACTTCTGCACTGACAAGGCCATGAAACAACTTTGTTGAAACAAAGTAATTCACATTAATGGTCTGAAAGCTTTTGAGTTGAGAAACCCTAGACATCTAAATTAGGGTTAACTCTCTGGGTACAAATATCCCAATTATAGATGGAACAAATATTGCCTATGACCATGTATAATGAACTCCATGACTCCATGTATGGTTTGCTTATGCTATAAGTAAGCATCTATGTGTGTTTAGACACTAAAAGCTGGAGTAAGTGAAAAGTGAGACCCTTCTCCAGACTCAACCAGAAACGTCACCCATTCCTTCTATCCAGAGATGCTGCCTGTCCCACTGAGTTACTCCAGCAGTGTGTGTCTATCTTCGGAGTACACCTGCATCCGCAGTTCATTCCTACATATCATAGTCAAATGTCAAATGCCTGGATAGAGTGGCCGCGGAGAGGATGTTTCCATTAGTGGGACAGTCTAGGACAAGCAGGCATAGCCTCAGAATAAAAGGACACAATTTTAGAAAGGAGATGAGGAGGAATTTCTTTAGTCAGATTTTGGTGAATCTGCGAATTCACTGCCGCAAATGGCTGTGGAGACCGTCAATTTATATTTTTAGGTGGAGATTGATAGATTCTTGATTAAGAAGAGTGTCAAAGGATACTGGGAGAAGGCAGGAGAATGAGGTTGAGAGGGAAAGATCGGTCAGCCATGGTTGAATTGCATAGACCCGATGGGCCGAATGGCCTACATCTGCTTCTTTGATTTATGTTCGTATAGCCCTTTTAACTTTATAAATGATTTCTGCTTTAGCTAAACACAAAGCGCTGGAGGCACTCAGGATTTCAGGCAGCATTTGGGAAGGAAATGGACAGATGTTTTGGGTTAGGACCCTTCTTCTTCAGATTGATCAGTTTGAAGACGGTTTCCGACCTGAAATATCATCTGCCTATTCCTTCCCCAGATGCTGCCCGACCTGCTGAGTTCTTCCTGCACTTTGTATTTTATGCAAGATTCCAGCATCTGCAATTTCTCGTGTCTCATGATTTCTGCTTGTAATTTCCATTTTGAAATAGTTCACTCAGATTGGTTCTCATTTATGTTAATGACTACTGTAGCTTAAACGCTATACTTTGACTGTGCTGCTCTCCCTAACAAACCTCATTGTGAAAAGTCTTCAAGGGCTCGAAGGATTGATACAGAGGGGACATTTTCCTGGCCAATGAGCCTAGAAATGATCTCACAATCAAGAGTCAAAAGTCAAGTTTAATTTAGCATTTATATCAAGAGGACTGGAATAGAAAAATAGAGATGTAATGCCGAGGCTCTACAAAGCGCTGGTCAGGGCGCATTTGCAGTACTGTGAGCTGGCTCTTGAGAGGGTCCAGAGAAGGTTTATAAGAATGATTTCAGGAATGAGTGGGTCAGCATATAATGGGTGTTTGACAGCACTGGGCCTCTACTCGCTGGAGTTTAGAAGGTTGAGGGGGGGACCTCATTGAAAAATGAAAGGCATAGATAGAGTGGATGTGGAAAGGATGGTTTCCACTGGTGGGAGACTCTCGGACCAGAGGTCATAGCCTCAGAATTAAAGGGCGCTCTTTTAGAAAGGAGGTGAGGAGGAACTTCTTTAGTCTAAGGGTAGTTAATCCATGGAACTCATTGCCACTGAGGGTTGTGGAGGCTGTCAGTGGATATTTTTAAGGCAGAGATAGACACATTCTTGATTAGAATGGATGTCAAGGGTTATGGGGAGAAGGCAGGAAAATGGGATTAGGAGGCAGAGATCAACCATGATTGAATGGCGGAGTAGACTCAATGGGCTGAATGGCCTAATTCTGCTCCTATAACTTGTGAACTTGTTGATCTTATGAACATGTGAATTATCATATATACCAATGACGAAACAATGAAATGTTCACTTGCAGCTGCATAACAGGCCTGTAAACACAGAGCTCATAGATAAACTAATAAACACAACAAAATAATGAAACTAAAAAAACAGTACTAGTGCAAAAAGCCTGAAGTCTATAGTGCCACCATTAAACACCTTTGTTGAAGCCAAGTAATTCACATTAATGGTCTGCAGACTACTAAGTTCAGAAAACCTGGACCTCAAAATTGGTGTTAAGGTCATAAGTGATAGGAGTAGAATTACGCCATTCGGCCCATCAAGTCTACTCCACCATTCAATCACGGCTGATCTATCTCCCTACTAACCCATTCTCCTGCCCCTCCCCCCCCCCCATAACCTCTGACACCAGTAGTAATCAAGAATCTATCAACCTCTGCCTTCAAAATATCCACAGCCTTCAGTGCAAAGAATTCCATAGATTCACCACCCTCTGACTAAAGAAATTTCTCCTCATTTCCTAAAAGAACGTCCTTTAATTCTGAGGTTATGACCTCTAGTCCTAGACCCTCCCACTAGTGGAAACATCCTCTCCACATCCACTTTATCCAAGCCATTCACTATTCTGCATGTTTCAATGAGGTTCCCCTTCATGCTTTTAAACTCCAGTGAGTACAGGCCCAGTGCCAAAAAACACTCATCAAAGGTTAACCTACTCATTCCTGGGATCATTCCTGGGACCCTCTCCAGAGCCAGCACATTCTTCCTCAGATATGGTGCCCAAAATTGCTCACAATATTCCAAATGGGGCCTGACCAGTCCCTTATAGAGTCTCAGCATTACATCCCTGTTTTTGTATACAAGCCTTCTTGAAATAAATGCTAGCATTGAGTTTGCTTTCTTGATTACCAATTCGACTAGCAGATTAACTTTTTGTGGATCCTGCAACAGCACTCCCAAGTCCCTTTGCACCTCCGATTTCTGGATACTCTCCCCAATTAGAATCCCCATCTACGCCTTTATTCCTACTACCAAAATGCATGACTCCACACTTTGCTACACTATATTCCATCTGCCACTTCTCTGCCCGCTCTCCCAACCTGCCCAAATCCTTCTGCAAAGTCCTTGCTTCCTCTACACTACCTGCCCTTCCACCTATATTCATATCATCCGCAAACTTGGCCACAAAGCCTTCAATCCCCAAGTCCAAGTCATTAATATACAAGGGTTGTCTCTCTGGCTACACAATTATTGATGGCACAAAAATGCCTAAGATCATGTTTAGTGAATTGTAGATTACTTATATTGAGGAGAAAGGTTCTCACTTAAACAATGACAAATCTTTGGAAATTTGTAGAGTTGTGGGGACGCATTTTTTGATTGCATCTAGAGTTGATTATTTTTGTTTGGATGTTGGAGCATCAAGGGATAGAGTCATAGAGTAATAGAGTTATACAGCGTGGAAACAGGTCCTTCCACCCAACTTGCCCACACCAGCCAACATGTCCCATCTATACTTGTCCCACCTGCCTGCATTTGGTCCATATCACTCTAAACCTGTCCCACCCATGTACCTGTCTAAATGTTTCTTGAATATTGTGATAGTACCTGCCCCAACTACCTCCTCCGGCAGCTTGTTTCAAACACCAACCACCCTTTATGTGAAAAGGTTACACCTCGGATTCCTATTAAATCTTTCCCCCTCATTTTAAACTTATGTTATCCCTTTCTTTATTCTCCTACTGGGAAAGAGACTGTGTGTCGGATATGGCGATAGAGACAGGAAAATGCTGTTCAGGGAGAAGACTAGCCATGATATTGTTGAATGGTGATCTGTATGAGTGTCTCCAGTTTCTAATTCCTACGTTCTTATGTAAACATCCTGTCTCAACATTAAGGGCGGTCATCTGCCACTGATGCATATTAATATTTGCATTGGTTTATTGTGGCCATATGCACTGCAATACAGTGAAAAGCTTTGGATGATAGTGTGCAATTTGTGTGAAAGGCAATTGAAAGTATCTGAGAAACCATGGGTGGCCACAGTTGCTGCCTTGCAGTGCTTGCAGCGCCAGAGATCCGGGTTCGATCCTAACTACGGGTGCTGTCGGTACAGAGTTTGTACGTTCTCCCCGTGACCTGTGTGGGTTTTCTCCGAGATCTTCGGTTTCCTCCCACACTCCAAAGACGTACAGGTTTGTAAGTTAATTGGCTTGGTGTATGTGTAAATTGTCCCTAGTGTGTGTAGGATAGTGTTAGTGTGTGGGGATCGCTGGTTGGTGCAGACTCGGTGGGCCTGTTTCCGCACTGTATCTCTAAACTAAACTAAACTAAACTAAACTAAACTCGATGTGACCTCTTCCATCTTTGTACAAATGTTCTCCAAATATGTGTGTGTGTACAAACAGGGAAACATAATTTTTGCAGAGAGCCAATGTGTTCTATTTTTAGTTAAAACATGATCTTCTCTTTTGAATGGGAAGCTTGAATATAACAAATGCGGCCCAACCAATGTCCGATAGAGCTGCATCATGACTTCCTGACCAAACACACAGAATTGGTACTTCACAGCCTTTCAATCTTTCATCCTCTCTGCCTTTCTCTCTAGACTAAAAATATGACAATTATGCTTGGCGTGATCTGTTGAACGTTAATTTCGTAGAACTCGATAAAGGATTGAACATCGAGTCAAGATTCAAGAGTCAGGAGTGAAGGAACAAGAGTAAGGATGTTCTATGTAGCAGCAACAGAGCGATGGAATTCTGACTTGTTGCATTAACGCAACAACAAACAAATATATAATGATCTATAATACAATGTTAATAACAGTAATACTAGGGAACCCTAATAATGAAAAAACTGAAGACCAACATGCAACCAAAACCAGAGATGATATAAGATTGTAGTTGCTGAGGTACACAGAACCTACAGCACAGGAACGGCTCTTTGCACACAATGTTTGTGTCGAACATGATGCCTAGTTTAACAGATCTCTTCTGCCTGCACATGATCCATAACCCTCTATTCCCCGCTTTTCCACATGCCTATCCACAAGCATCTTAAAGGCCACGATCGTATCTGCCGTCACCGCCACCCTTGGCATTGTATTTCAGACCCCACCACCCTCTGTATAAAAAACTTGCCCCGCACATCTCCATTAAGCCGTCCCCCTCTCACCTTATAGCTATGCCCCCTAGTGTTGAACATTTCCACCCTGGGAAAAGGTTTCTGACGGTCTTTCCTATCTATGCCTCATAATTTTATACACCCTATTAGGTCCCCCCCGCAACCTTGACGTTCCAGAGAAAACAATCCTAGTTCATCCTATCTACCACTGCAGCTGAAACCCTCTAATTCAGGCAGCATTCTGGTAAACCAGCATTCTGCACACTTTCCAAAGCTTCCACGACCTTCATGTAATGGGGCGACCAGAACTGCACGCAATATTTCAAATGCGGCCCAACCAATGTCCGATAGAGCTGCATCATGACTTCCTGACTCTTTCGTCAATCTGCCTTGCAAGGTAGCCCCTAGTGTTGAACATTTAATATAATATAAGATTGTTGTTGCCCTTTGCCCACAAGGTTTGTGCTGAACATGATGCCTAGTTTACCAGATCTCATGCACATGATCCATATCCCTCTATTCCTTGCTTTTCCACATGCCCATCCAAAAACCTCTTAAAGGCTACTATCGTATCTACCTCCACCGCCACCCCTGACACTGTATTGCAAGGTAGCCCCTAGGTAGCAAGCATATCATATGCCTTCTTTACCACCCTATCTTCTTATGTTGTCATCTTCAGTGAGCTATGAACTTGGATTCCAAGATCCTTCTGCACATCAATGCAGTTAAGGTTCTTGCTATTAACTATATTTCTTCCCTAACATTTCATCCCATCAGTGCAACACTTTGCACTTGCTCAGGTTAAACTCTGCAGCTGATCCATATCCCGCTGTATCTTTTGACAGACTTCCTCAATGGCTGGAACTCCTCCAATTTTGATGTTGTCAGCAAACTTACTCACCAACCCGTCAACATTCACATCTAGGTCTTTTGTATATATACACACACACACATATATATATATATATATATATATATATATATATATATATATATATCAAACATCAGAGGTCCCAGGAATACCAGTGGAACTCCACTGGTCACAGACCTCTAGCCAGATTATCTACCTTCCACCACAATCCTAAACCAGTTCCGAATACATACGACTAAGCCGTCGTGAACCCTGTACATCTTAATCTACTGGATCAGCCTATCTTGAGGGACCTTGAATAGGTTTATTGTCCAAGTATTCACATACAAGGAATTTGCCTTGGTGCTCCGCCCGCAGGTGACAACATGACATTCAGTGACAGTTAGGAATGACACATAAAACATTAAGCATTAATAATAAACTTATCAAAACCCTTCCTAAAATCCATGTATACAACATTCACTGCCCTACTTTCATCAATATCCTGTGTCACCTCCTTAAGCCTGGTTACTGACAAAGATGCTCCCAGCATAGCCTTTATTTTGAAATCTATGTTGGGGTTTTCCACAAACTCAGCATTTGCCGTTCTCATTTGACTGAATTTTGTGGCTAACGGATCACCATTTTATCATCCTTGGTCATTAACTTATCCCAGACATTGAACATGCCCATTTAACACTAATTTATTTTAGCCCACCTGGGGCGCCGTCGAGTATGGCTGCCCTGCCAGCAGCTGTTAGTTTTTTCACCCTTTTTTTTATTTTTAGTTAGTTAAAAGTGTTTGTTTTTGGAGGTCTTTAGTCTTTTTATGTGGGGGGTTGGGGGGGGTTGGGGGGGGAGGGGGGAAGGGGGGGAAGGGGGGAAGGGGGGAAGGGGGAAACTATTTTCGCAGTCCCTACCTGGTCGGAGATGCGGCTTTTCTCCGAGCCGTATCTTCGCCCCTTCCTCGCGGCCTACGGGCAGACTGGAGCGGCGTTTTCCTGCCGGGACCGGCCAGGACTTCAGCTTCGGCGGCGGCACAGCGCTGAAGTACCATCGCGGAGTGGGCGATGCCTAACCAGGGTCGCCGTGCAGTAAGCTCCGGAGTGCTGTGACAGCCGGCACCAACATCGCGGAGCTGCGGTCTGTGGTCTGCGGTCAGCGGTCCGCGGTCAGCGGTCAGCGGTCTGCGGTCAGTGGAGCTTCCAGCCGCGGGCGGCGCTGAGCTCCAAACACCGTGGAGCCTGGGATCTCACGACGAGGTCGCCAGAGTCGGAGCATCGACCAGCGCGGCTCGTGGACTTCGGGAGCCGTGGTGCACTGGGAGGAGGCGGCCGCTCCAGACACTCCGGGCCGCTGAGAGTGTTCACCCGATGCCAGAATTCTATCATCCGGCGAGAGGGCCTGAGGCATCGGGCTGCCGTAGCGGCGACTGCAGAGGCCTCAATAGGCCCCGACTATGGTTGAACTGGGGATGGGACTGGACTTTGCTGCCTTCCCCCACAGTGGGAACCATTGTGGGGGGATTTTTTTATGTTGTTGTTGAATTCTTGGATGTTATCTTTATTTGTGTGCTGCATGGCAAGTCAAATTTCACTACACCAATTGGTGTATGTGACAATAAATGTTTATCTATCTATCTATCTATGACTGTCTGCTCGATACTTCCTCCCTACCTTCCATTTCTAGAGGATCAGTTAGACTTTAGTTCTTATCCTTTCATCCTTCAGTGTTAAAGAGAAATGACAGTGTGATTGGAAAGGAGTTGACAGCTACAGAGCGAATAGGAGGAGATAGTCCGTTCGATGCCGTGTTGACCGAGGCAGAGATAGACAAATCTTGATTAGAATGGGTGTCAGGGGTTATGGGGAGGAGGTAGGAAAATGGGATTAGAAGACAGAGATCAGCCATGATTCAATGGCGGAGTTGACTCGATGGGCCGAATGGCCTAATTCTACTCCTATAACTTGTGAACTTATGACCTCATCAGGTCATAAGTAATAGGAGCAGAATTAGGCCATTTGGCCCATCAAGTCTACTCCGCCATTCAATCATGGCTGATCTATCTCTCCCTCCTAACCCCATTCTCCTGCCTTCTCCCCATAACCCCCGACACCCATACTAATCAAGAATCTATGTATTTATGCTCTAAAAATATCCATTGGTTTGGCCTCCACAGCCTTCTGTTGCAAAGAATTCCACAGATTCACCACCCTCTAACTAAAGAAATTTCTTCTTATCCAGTTTCTCCTTAGATGAAAGTGTTCCTTAAGCAAGGGAATGACAGATTCCACACAGCATGATGTCTTACTAAGGAGGCCATTCTAAGCACATCGACATAAACTAGCTAACTGTTTAGTTTAGTTTAGTTTATTGTCACTGAGGTGCAGCAAAAAGCTTTTGTTGTGTGCGAACCAGACAGCGGAAAGACAATACACAATTACAGCTGAGTCATCCACAGAGTACAGATACATGACAAAGGGAATAACGTGAATAATGTTTAGTGCAAGATGAAGTCCAGTAAAGTGCAATCAAAGGTAGTCTAAGGATCTCCTATGAGGTAGATAGAGAACTGGTTAGAAAATTAGCTATTTGGATAGACAATTAGATTCATGGAAGGCAGCAGACTGGAGGCCTGTGTCTAATGGTGTGCCTCAGGGATCGGTGCTGTATCTATGTCATGAGATAGACCCAAAATGCTGGGGTAACTCAACGGGTCAGCCAGCATCTCTGGTGAAAAAGAATAGTTGACTTTTCTGGACCCGACCTTGACACCAACATTTTGTGTCTATCTTCGGTATTAACCAGGATTTGCAGTACCTTCCACACACTCGATGTCATGAGAACCATGCGAGATGGCATGGAATCAGGAAAGTTGATTTGAGAGAGCCATCTGAAATGTTACATAGATGGTAGAACATAGAGAAGTACAGGGCAGTACCAAGTAACAAGCGCAGGCTCGGCGATCGTTTCGCTGAACACCTCCACTCAGTCCGTCTTAACCTATCTGGTCTCCCAGTGGCTCAGCACTTCAACTTCCCCTCCCATTCCCAATCTGACCTTTCTGTCCTGGGCCTCCATTGTCAGAGTGAGGCCCATCGCAAATTGGAGGAACAGCACCTCATATTTCGCTTGGGTAGTTTACACCCCAGCGATATGAACATTGACTTCTCTAACTTCAGATAGCCCTTGCTTTCTCTCTCCATCCCCTTCCCCTTCCCAGTTCTCCCACTAGTCTTACTTTCTCCGACTACATTCTATCTTTGTCCCGCCTCCTCTCCTGACATCAGTCTGAAGAGAGTCTCGACCCGAAACGTCGCCCATTCCTTCTCACCATAGATGCTGCCTCACCCGCTGAGTTACTCCAGCATTTTGTGCCTACCATAGAGAAGTACAGCATGGGAACAGGCCTTTTAGCCCACATAGTCTGTGCCAAGATAAACTAACCTCATCAGCCTCCACATGATACCTACAGTATCGCTCCAATCGCTCCAATCCCAATATCTCCATGTTGATTTTCTCCATACTTACTGATTGACCTGCTGAGTGCTTCAAAAGCCACTACTTTTATTACAGGATCCGCTGTGGTTTTATTGAAAGAGACAGGTGGTTCTAATGTCCACATGGACTTTTTCTACTTCCAACTATATATCTTTGGAGTGTGGGAGGAAACTGGAGCTCCCGGAGAAAACACACACTATGTATGACAAGGTTATACATAGTGTGTGTTTTCTCCTAATTTTTGTCCTAATGTATTTAACTTCTCTTCTCTACCTTCTATTTTCCTCAAGAGACTCACTCTATTCCACTTACAGTTCTCATTTGTTTCCACATTTTTTCCTGATCATACCTTCCATATCTGTTATCATCCAAAGTTCCCTAATATTTGCCATCTTTGCTTTTCACTTTTACTAGAACTTTTCCATTGAACTGTGTCTATCTCGAATCTGACTTGTTCCAACCCTTGCACCTTCTTAAGATTTGTTTATTTATGACTATTCTACCAGGAAAGATGGAGCATTTTATCAGGATGCATCACAGCACGGTTTGCGAACAGCTCCATCTGCAAATAGTTGCACCGAATTGTGGATGCAGCACAAACAATCACACAAACCAATCATCTACACTTCATGCTGCCCAGGCATGGCTATGAACACAATCAAGGACGAGTCTCACTCCAGTCCAAGAGCAGGTCAGGCAACATCTCTGACGGATGGGTGACCTTTCAGGTTGGGACCTTTCTTCAGACTTTTCTGTACCTATCTATGTTCTCCGGAGATGCTGCCTGACCCACTGAATTATTCCAGCACTTTGTGTCTCTTTTTTTTATAAACCTGCATCTGCAGTTCCTAGTTTCTAACTGAAGGAATTTGGAGTATATTCAGAAACTGTAGATTGGAGCAATGCAATTGCACAAATAATCATTTCCATTACTTAATCAGTGTGTATAATGAAGCCACTTACTCTGGATTGTACAGCATCTGTAATAACTAGTCTCTCATGATTCAAAATCAGGAGTTTGTAAATTACATTTATGTTGTTCTGTTTATCTTAGTGGCCAGCCACTGACAAATGACCTTGGTCTCACCAGGGCCCTGTACAACTGCAGTAGGACCTCCTTGCTCCTAAACGCAAATCCTCTCGCTATTTGGAAAGTGGTGAAATCATTGGACAAAGTCAGCATGGATTTACAAAAGGTAAATCGTGTCTGACGAATCTTATAGAATTTTTCGAGGATGTAACTAGTAGAGTGGATAGGGGAAAACCAGTGGATGTGTTGTATCTGGACTTTCAGAAGGCTTTCGACAAGGTACCACATAAGAGATTAGGATACAACTTAAATCACACGGTATTGGGGGTTCAGTATTGATGTGGATAGAGAACTGGCTGGCAAACAGGAAGCAAAGAGTAGGAGTAAACGGGTCCTTTTCACAATGGCAGGCAGTGACTAGTGGGGTACCGCAAGGCTCAGTGCTGGGACCCCAGCTATTTACAATTTATATTAATGAACTGGACGAGGGAATTGAAAGCAACATCTCCAAGTTTGCGGATGACACTAAGCTGGGGGGCAGTGTTAGCTGTGAGGAGGATGCTAGGAGACTGCAAGGTGACTTGGATAGGCTGGGTGAGTGGGCAAATGTTTGGCAGATGCAGTATAATGTGGATAAATGTGAGGTTATCCACTTTGGTGGCAAAAACGGGAAGGCAGACTATTATCTAAATGGTGGCCGATTAGGAAATGGGGAGATGCAGCGAGACCTGGGTGTCATGGTAGACCAGTCATTGAAAGTAGGCATGCAGGTGCAGCAGGCAGTGAAGAAAGCGAATGGTATGTTGGCCTTCATAGCAAGAGGATTTGAGTATAGGAGCAGGGAGGTTCTACTGCAGTTGTACAGGGTCTTGGTGAGACCACACCTGGAGTATTGCGTACAGTTTTGGTCTCCAAATCTGAGGAAGGACATTATAGCCATAGAGGGAGTGCAAAGAAGGTTCACCAGACTGATTCCTGGGATGTCAGGACTTTCATATGAAGAAAGACTGGATAGACTTGGCTTATACTCGCTAGAATTTAGGAGATTGAGAAGGGATCTTATAGAAACGTACAAAATTCTTATGGGGTTGGACAGGCTAGATGCTGGAAGATTGTTCCCGATGTTGGGGAAGTCCAGGACAAGGGGTCACAGCTTAAGGATAAGGGGGAAATCCTTTAAGACCGAGATGAGGAAAAACTTTTTCACACAGAGAGTAGTGAATCTCTGGAACTCTCTGCCACAGAGGGTAGTTGAGGCCAGTTCATTGGCTATATTTAAGAGGGAGTTAGATGTGGCCCTTGTGGCTAAAGGGATCAGGGGGTATGGAGAGAAGGCAGGTACGGGATACTGAGTTGGATGATCAGCCATGATCATATTGAATGGCGGTGCAGGCTCAAAGGGCCGAATGGCTTACTCCTGCACCTATTTTCTATGTATCTATGTATCTATGTAGGCCAATATGCCATTTGCTTTCTTCACTGCCCGCTGTACCTGCATGCTTACTTTCATGCTTGCACCCTTAAGATCATGACAATACACTAATCTTAATCTGAATCTGATCCGAAGATATTTGCAAGTCTACAGATCACGATCTGAAAAAGTGAGATTAAATTTAAGTGAATTTCTGGTCAGTGCGGAAATAATAAACTGAATGGCTCTTGGTGATACAAGAGTTGAAAGGCGTTTATTGTTGCAACTTAATTATCTCACTTCTGACTATCACCTCAGGCTATCCTTGATCGGATTTGCTGGCTTTACCTTGCACTAAATGTTATTACCTTATCATGTATCTATGCACTGTAAATGGTTCGATTGTAATCATGTATTGTCTTTCAGCTGACTGGATAGCATGCAACAAAGGCGTTTCACTGTACCTCAGTACACGTGACAATAAACTAAACTGAACTGCACGGAACAGATGTATAGGAAGAAACTGCAGATGCTGGTTTAAACCAAAGATAGACACAAAAAAGTGGAGTAACTCAGCGGGACCAGCAGCATCTCTGGAGAGAAAGAATGTGTGACGTTTCGGGTCGAGACCCTTCCTCAGACTGAAAGTCACGGGAAAGGGAAATGAGAGATATAGACGATGATGAAGAGAGATAAAGAAAATGATTGAAAGATATGCAAAAAAGTTACGATGATAAAGGAAACGGGCCATTGTTAACTGTTTCTTGGGTGAAAATTTAAATTAAGAGAAGGACATTATAATTTAAGAGGGTTGTGTATTTTTGAAACATGCAAAGTGAGAACCAGTGTAAAATATAGATGTGTCTCAGTTTTGGGAGTCAAATTATGGAACGGGCTTAGTGATGAGTTGAAATTTTGTGGCTTTCTGTTGAGTTTCACAAAAGCCTTAAAATGTAAAATAATTAAGGATTATAATGTAAAATGATTAAAATGTAAAATAAGGAAGGATTACAATTTAGAGTAAATTTTATTTTTTTTCTTTCCTTTGTAATGCTGATATTCTGGGTTATTTTATGGATTGTATAGGATGGGCAAAAATAAGCTTTGTGGCTTCAGCCTATTCCTTTTTCGGTCATAGATTATGTGAACGTTGTGTGAAATGGATACAGTGTTGGTTCATATTCACACAGATTGTAAAGTTTTGTTCTTTTTAATGTATGACCGAAATAAACTATTCATTCATTCATTCATTCATTCAAATGAGAAGCTGATGTGACTTGGGTGAGGGAAGGGTAGAGAGAGAGGCAATGCCGGGGTTACTTGAAGTTAGAGAAATCAATATTCATACCACTGGGCTGTAAGCTGCCCAAACAAAATATGAGATGCTGTTCCTCCAATTTGCTTTTAACCTCACTCTGACAATGGAGGAGACCTGGGACAGAAAGCTCAGTGTGGGAATGGGAAGGAGAATTAAAGTATTTGCCAATGGGGAGATCAGGTAGGCCCAGGTGGACTGAGCGATGCTGTTCAGCGAAACAATCGCCCAGTCTACGTTTGGTCTTGCCTATGTATAAGAGTCCACACTGGATGTTTTCAAGAGAGAGTTATATTTAACTCAAGTTCAAGTGGGTTTATTGTCATGTGTCCCTGATAGGACAATGGAATTCTTGCTTTGCTTCAGCACAACAGAACATAGAAGGCATTGACTACAAAACAGATCAGTGTGTCCATATACCATTACATAAATATATACACACATGAATAAATAAACTGATCAAGTGCAAATAACAGATAATGAGCTATTAATGTTCAGAGTTTTGTCCGAGCCAAGTTTAATAGCCTGATGGCTGTGGGGAAGTAGCTATTCCTGAACCTAGTCGTTGCAGACTTAGTCTTAGTTTTGAAACTCTTAGTTTCTAAAGGAATCAAGGGATATGGGGAAAAAGCAGGAACGGGGTACTGATTTTAGATGATCAGCCGTGATCATATTGAATGGCAGTGCTGACTCGAAGGGCCGAATGGCCTACTCCTGCACCTATATTCCTATGTTTCTATGTTTCCACATCTTGAACAACGGATACAGTAGAACTGAACTGATGTTAACTTTCCTATTTTTTTTCCTCTGCCCATGTTCCGGCCCCTCATTTTAGTTGCAATCGTGCGTCCTTTCCCTGTGCGATTTTGGGACCCTTGTTAGTCAGAAGGGAGTGATGATTGTAATTGGAGCTAATGGGCTTCAGCCACAGTGAATAGATGATCAAAGAGCTCCTCCACCACTTTAATTAAGGGTCGATTTTTTTCCTTTGTAATGGGTATCCTTGTGGACCTTTGTTTTTCCTTCTGATGAAGTTTTCTTTATTATTTGCAAGCCTTGAAGTGGCGAACACCAACCGCAGAGAAAGATGGTAACCATGGTGAAATATGGTCACAGAGGGACCCAGAGAAAACAATTTCTTAATGGACCATAAAGAGTCTTCATTAAAAATAAATTATAGCGTGCAATTAATTCACCGCAAAATACCATTATTGTTGGTCCATTAAGTTTGAAATATTAGTGTCCAAAGTGTCAATTATATATATAAATTCTTTGAAGTAGATTTACAATTGTAAAGATGAATAATGTCCGGTTCCAAGTGAAGCTGGTTCACCTCTCCCCCTAGGCAACAAAAGCAACAAGGTCAATTAAGATTAACACACTCATCATAAAAGCAAATTGTTTGTTTATTTAAACGAGTTTCAGTATCATTTACTGAAATAGCTGAAATGGGTGTTACATTTTGGGAAGTCAAACCAGGGCAGGACCTTCATAATGAATGTTAAGGGTAGGATTGATCATAAGGTCATGTAAAAGGAGCAGAATTAGTCCATTTGGCCCATCAAGTCTACTCTGCCATTCTATCATGGCTGATCTATCTCTCCCTCCTAACCCCATTCTCCTGCCTTCTTCCAATGACCTCTGACACCTGTACTAATCAAGAATCTATCTATCCCTGATTTAATGGATGGTAGAGCAGAGGGATCATGATGCACAGGCACGGTGGCGCAGTGGTACAGTTGCTGTCTTACAGCACCAGAGACCCAGGTTCGATCCTGACCTAGGATGTTGTCTGTGTGGAGTTTGCACGTTCTCCCTGTGCCCATGTGGGTTTTCTCCGGGTGCTCCGGTTTCCTCCCAAATTCCAAAGACGTGCAGGTTTGCAGGTTAATTGGCTTTTGTAAATTGTCACTCTGGTGTAGGATGGAACTAGTGTATGGGTGATCGATGGTCAGTGTGGACTCGGTGGGTCGAAGGGCCTGTTTCCAAGCTCCAATACCCCCCAAAAAAACTACTGTACATTTTTCATTGAAAGTGTCGTCACAGCTAAATAGGGTGAAAAAAAAGACTTTACATATTCCAAAGGCGTGCAAGTTTGTAGGTTAATTGGCTTCTGCAAATTGTCCCCAGTGGGTAGGATGTTGAAAGTAAGATAACATAGAACTAGTGTGAATGGGTGACTGATGGTCAGCATGGACTCGATGGGATGAAGGGCCTGTTCCAACGCTGTGTCTCTCAACTAATCGAACACCTGTCCACCACATATCTCTGTCTTGTTCATCTCCTGTGTGACCGCTTTGGCTTTTGAGAGGTCCCCATCTGTCTCTAGTTACCTCTTTTCCTCACAGTACATACAATATCTTTGGATTTTCCTTAATATTATCTGTTTATCTGCCAGAGCTATATAATTCCCCCTTTTTGTCCTATTTCCTTATTGTGCTCCTCAGTTTCCGAAACTCCACCAGGGATATGTTTGATCCCACTGCCTGTACCTGTTCCATGCCATAACTGATAGGAGCAGAATTAGGCCATTCGGCCCATCATGTCTACTCCGCCATTCAATCATGGCTGACCCCATTCTCCTGCCTTCTTCCCATAACTTCCGACACCCATACTAATCAAGTATCTATCTATCTCTGCTTTAAACATATCCATCCACGACCTGCACAGCCTTCTGTGGCAAAGAATTCCACAGATTCACCACCCTCTGACTAAAGAAATTCCTTCTCTTCTTCTTAAAGGAACATCCTTTAATTCTGAGACTATAATAATAATAATAATAATGGATGGGATTTATATAGCGCCTTTCTAATACTCAAGGCGCTTTACATCGCATTATTCATTCACTCCTCAGTCACACTCGATGGTGGTGAGCTACTTCTGTAGCCACAGCTGCCCTGGGGCAGACTGACGGAAGCGTGGCTGCTAATCTGCGCCTACAGCCCCTCCGACCACCTCCAATCATTCACACACAGGCAAAGGTGGGTGAAGTGTCTTGCCCAAGGACACAACGACAGTATGCACTCCAAGCGGGATTCGAACCGGCTACCTTCCAGTTGCCAACCGAACACTTAGCCCATTGCGCCATCTGTCGTCCCAAGTCCTCAAGACCTCAAGTCCTAGACTCTCCCACTGGTGGAAACATCCTCTCCACATCCACTCTATGCAAGCCTTTTTCTTTATCCTGTCCACATAGTCTCATCAGAGTGATTACACCTTTTTTTAATTTGGAGCGCTTCCCATATTGGCTCAGTGAACAACACCTCCTATATGTCCTCTCCAAATGCTGCCGTGATACCCTCCTTGCATTTCCTCCTCTTTTACTTCACTCTCTGTCACGTATGAGAAGAATGTGGCATAGTGACGCAGCGGTAGTGCTGCTGCCTTGCAGTGCCAGTGTCCTGGGTTTGATCATGACTTTGCTCTGGTTTCCTCCCACACTCCAAAGACATGAAGGTTTTTAGGTTAAATGGCATCTGGAAATTGTTCCTAGTGTGTAGGATAGTGCTGGTGTATAGTGTATTGATGGCCGGCATGGTCTTAGTGGGCCGAAGGGCCTGTTGCCATGCTGTATCTCTAAACTAAACTAAAACTAAAAGAGACTGTCTAGTCAGGGAAATTGATAATCCTTTCACTGATCATCTGACAACATTTACCACCTGGTTCAATTACACCACAATCCATTTTTTCCCATCCTTGACTGCAAGGCACTTGACTGTACCTGAACCCCTCAGTCGGTGGATCACCAGCTTCCTATCAGACAGGAAGCAGCATGTGAGGCTGGAAAAGCACATCTCGAACCCACAAACACTCAGCATAGGAGCACCGCAAGGTTGCGTACTCTCCCCTCTCCTCTACTCTCTCTACACCAATGACTGCACCTCCACAGACACCTCTGTCAAGCTTCTCAAGTTTGCGGATGACACAACCCTGATTGGACTGATCCAGGATGGGGAGGAATCTGCCCACAGACAGGAAGTGTCACAGCTGGTGTCCTGGTGCCGTCGCAACAACCTAGAGCTCAATGCTCTTAAGACAGTGGCATTGATTGTAGACTTTAGGAGAGCTCCCCCTCCCCTCACACCACTCACCATCAACAACACCACAGTCACATCTGTGGAGTCTTTTAAGTTCCTTGGAACCATCATCTCCAAGGACCTTAAGTGGGGGGCCACCATCGACTCCACAGTCAAAAAGGCACAACAGAGGATGTATTTCCTGCGGCAGCTGAGGAAGCACAATCTGCCACAGGCAATGATGGTCCAATTCTACACGGCCATCGTAGAGCCTGTCCTCACCTTCTCCATCATGGTCTGGTTTGGCTCAGCCACCAAGCACGACACCTGGAGGCTGCAGCGAATCGTCCGATCAGCAGAGAAGGTTATTGGCTGCAACATTCCCTCCATTGATGAACTGTACGCTGCAAGGGCCAGGAAGCGAGCGGGTAGGATGATCTCTGGCCAATTTCACCCTGGCCACAAACTCTTTGAATCACTTCCCCCTGGAAGTCGACTCCGGACTGTCAAAGCTGCCACAGCCAGGCATAAAAACAGCTTTTTTTCCACGAGTATTAGCTCTACTCAACAGCCAAAAATCTGTAGCCTCCTTTTGCTCTGGTATTTTATTTAATTCACATGTTTAATCGATAATGTTTTATTATTAATGTTTAATGTTTTATGTGTCATTCCTAACTGTCACTGTATGTCGTTGTCACTTGCGGGCGGAGCACCAAGGCAAATTCCTTGTATGTGAATACTTGGCCAATAAACTTATTCATTCATTCATTCATTCAAGGGAAAACCTATTCTTTCAAAGCACCAAAATGTCCCACATTTAGTTAAAGAGTGACACAAAATACTGGAAAAGGATAAAGTGTGTGAAAACGAGACATCAAAAGAGATGAAGAAAGATCAAGATAAATGTAGAATAGATCATTGTTAGCTGGGAGAAGGTGACTACAAAGCAAACAGAGATAAAATGTAATTGGGGACAGTCAGACTGGTCGGTGAACTGGGAAGGGGGAGGGATGGAGAGAGAGGGAAAGCGAGGGTTACTTGAAGTTAGAGGAGTCAATATTCATACTGCTGGGGTGTAAGCTGCCCAAGCGAAATATGAGGTTAAAGAGTGATCTTCACTTTTGAATGAGAAACTTAAATATGACAGAAAGCAAATGCACATGAAGTTTGATACTTCATAATCTTTCATTCTACAGCCATTTTACACCATTCTGCACCATTCTGCACCATTTTACAGCATAACTAAGTGAAAATGGCTTCTGTAAATTGTCCCTAGTGTGTAGGATAACTTATTTTAACATAACTTTTAACGTAGTTATGCTGTAAAATGGCGCCCAAGCACTGTGAATCTGCATGGTGGTCCCAGAAGCCGATCTGCATTCATTCATTACAAACACTCCACTGCCACTGGTAGAAGCACCCTCTCCACATCCACTCTATCCAGGCCTATTTGGTAAGATCCAGACGACATAAAACAAGCATAGAATTTTATAAATGGGGATTGAGGAACATGGCAATTAATGCAGGAAAGTGCAGCAATAGGATATCAGTTACCCTTTTATTGAATCGAGCTGCAGGCTCGAAAGGCCATCTGAGCATTTTTGCTCTTGCTCTTAATTCTCATGTCCTTATGTAACAAAACAAAATATTTGATGTGAATGCTGCTATTACTTTGTCTGCACAACCTGTTTCCGTGCTGTTATGGTTATATGGTTATATATGGTTACATGGCCGAGTTTAGCAAATAATCCGTCTGTGAAGCAATGTATGTATTTATTTATTTCAGGTGATCGGCGTTGACAAGATAGA
This sequence comes from Malacoraja senta, assembly GCA_038087875.1. Classification (NCBI taxonomy): domain Eukaryota; kingdom Metazoa; phylum Chordata; class Chondrichthyes; order Rajiformes; family Rajidae; genus Malacoraja; species Malacoraja senta. The sequence continues at coordinate 389,164,372 of CM075977.1, forward strand.
AGTGCTGCAATCACACTTCAGCCAGTCCCCCATTATTACATTATCTGCTCAAGAGGGAGGAGAGGGCAAAGATGAAATCTGTTCATTGCAGCCACACAAAGAGGAAACTGCTGAAATATTTTCTGAACAAAAAGAAGCAACTGGGATAGAATGGATTTATAATGCTCAATGTGGCTCTTACAAACACACCAAAACGGTTGTGGTTAATGTAGTGCATTTTCATGCAAGGATCAACAGATACGCCGTAGAAAGCATATTATTGGGATGCACACAGCTTGGTTTGAGAACAGCTCCATCCATGACCGCAAGAAATTGCATCAAATTGCGGACGCATCACACAAAGCAACATCCCTTCCATTTAATCCATTTATACCTCACGCTGCCTCGGCAAGGCCAGCAGCATTATCACAGACGAGTCACTCCCTGGCCTCTCCCCTCTCCCATCAGGCAAAAGGTATAGAAGTGTGAAAACGCACACCTCCAGATGCAGGGACTGTTTCTTCCCAGCTGTTATCAGGCAACTGAATCATCCAACCAGGAGTGGGTGACTCTGACGAAGGGTCTCCACCCGAAACGTCACCCATTCCTTCTCTCCCGAGATGCTGCCTGTCCCACTGAGTTACTCCAGCATTTTGTGTCTATCTTCAGTTTAAACCAGCATCTGCAGTTCCTTCCGACAGGCCTCCTCCGGCAGCTCGTTCTATACACCCACCGCCATTTGTGTGAAAAGGTTACCTCTTAGGTGCTGATTAAATCTCTCACCACCATCGCCTTACTTGATTTAAATTCCTTACTTATGTTTGTCACTTAGTTTTCTGCTATTTTTGGAATTATTTTATTGCTTGCTACCATGAAGTCAAATATATTTAAAATGATGTAAAACATTTGTTTAACATCCAGATTTGATACATCTATTTATTACCGTCCTAACATTCTATGTTGGCCATTTTTCCCAGTGTGTGAGCTCTAGGGTTAACTAGATGAACACCTACTCATCTTCCTTATAATTTTCAAAATTCCTGACGATTGGTCCCGAATAGTGAAAGGCTTGGATCGAGTGGATGTGGAGAGGATGTTTCCACTTGTGGGAGAGTCTAGGACCAGAGGTCATAGCCTCAGCATTAAAGGACGGTCCTTTAGGAAGGAGATTAGAAGGAATTTCTTTAGTCAGAGGGTGGTGAATCTGTGGAAATGTTTGCCATGGAGGGCTGTGGAGGTCAAGTCAATGGATATTTTTAAGGCAGAGATAGATAAATTCTTAATTAGTACAGGTGTCAGGGGTTATGGGAACAAGACAGGAGAATGGGGTTAGGAGGGAGAGTTAAGGCTCTGTCTCATGGGTTTGCGGTCATTGGCGGTGAAGCACGGCGTCGCCGGAAGAGGGGACCGCACGGCAACCGCGAGAGCGTCGCGCCTATGCCGCGGGAGTGCCGCACGGTTGCTGCGCGGGGGCCGAGTGATCTCCGTACGGCCGGTTCCACGAGCTTGCGGCGTCGTGTGATGACGACATCGCGCAACACGACGCGCTACGCGATGACGTCATTACGGTTCGCGGGGCTGTGGCGGTGCTGGTGGTGATCGCGGCGCTGTGGCGGCGGCTGTGGCGGTGCCCGTGCCGCACACGGCGGCTGTGGCGGTGAAAGTTGGACTCACGGCGCTCGTGCCGCACTGGCGGCGGCTGTGGCAGTGCCCGTGCCGCACTCGTGCCTCACTGGCGGCAGCTGTGCGGTAGGAAAAGTTTTTTTGACATTGTCGTTTTTTTGTGAGCACCGTGCCGTGTTGGGACCTACACCGCACGGCCCCGGCGGTGTGCGTTGGACCGACCCCGCGGTCTCTGGCGGTCCACGAGCGGTAGAAACTTCCTATTTTACCGCCAATGACCGCAAACCCGTGAGACAGGCCTTTTAGATCAGTCATGATTGAATGGCGGTGTAGACTTGATGGGCCGAATAGCCCAATTCTGCTCCTATTACTTATGACCTTATGACCATATGACCGACCCGAAATGTCACTTGGATGCTCCACAGATATCTCAGTCATTTTCTCATTCTCTTTATTCTTTCCCTCATTTCAGATTCAAAGGAAATATTCATCTTTGCTCATGTTTTTCCTTTAAAAATGCTTGTAGTTTATATAACATTTGCCAATTTGCATCTTAGATTCTTTTTTTTGCCTCTGTCATTTTTTATTTCATCCTTTAATGACTTCTGAAATGTTCCCAATCACCAGGCCTACTAAACCAAATTTATAGGCCTTGGCGTTCAATCTAACACAATGTTTACATTCTTCAGTCAGCCATCACTTTTCCTAGGGATTCTTTTATTTTTCTCAAAGCAGTACATATTCATTAAGAATTAGGAAATAGTTATTTCAAACATGGGCCTTCCATATGCTTGGATGCTGTCCGATTCACCTCCAACCCTTTGCGGAGATTGGAACTTGTCTCTGAAACTGATGCGCTACAGTGCTGAGAAATATAATCTGGACTCAGGATCTTTTGCTTTGCTCTACCTATTGTACTTGAGTTTGTAGGAAGGAACTGCAGATGCTGGTTTACACTGAAGATAGACACAAAAGGCTGGAGTAACTGAGGGGGATAGGCAGCATCTCTGGAGAGAAGGAATGCGTAACGCTCCGGGTCGAGACCCTTCTTCAGACTGATCTCGACCCGAAATGACACCCATTCCTTCCATCCAGGGATGCTGCCTGTCTTACTCGAGTTTGGATAGATTGCATCTATGTATAGCAATGTTTGATTTGATTGGATTGCATGCACAACAAAGATTTTCACTGTACCTAAATACACGTGACAATAATAAGTCTAAACCTGTCATACCTATTACTGGTACACAAAAATGCTGGAGAAACTCAGCGGGTGCAGCAGCATCTATGGAGCGAAGGAAATAGGCAACGTTTCGGGCCAAAACCCTTCTTCAAACTGATACCTATTACTGGAGCTGATTCACCCCTCTGGCTTGTGCAACTGGCTTTATCCAGCTATCAGATCGAATATCAGATTTACCTTTGTCGACTGCAAATTGAATGTGACACTGGCCAGATTGTTTGCTTTAGTGCTACTGATTAACGATTAAATAAGGCCTGGGAGAATGCAAGTGATGGTCGAGGACAGCTATCACTCAATAGGGCAGATAGACAGAACCTGTTTTCCAAGTTCGAAATGCCAGAGACTAGAAGGCATTGCTTGCTTTAAGGTGAGAGGAGCAGTGTTTATTGTACAGGTTTTTTAGACATAGAGTTGTGAGTGGCTGGAACAGGCTGCCAGGGGTGGTGGTGACGGCAGATTAGACGGTGGCACTTAAGAGGCATTTGAATGGGCACGTGGATATGCAGGGAATGGAGAGATATGGATCACCTGCAGGCAGATGGGTTTAGTTTAATTTGACATCATGTTCTGTGTGGACTTTGTGTGCTGAAAGACTTGTTCTAGGTGTCATCTCTAACCATAATCTTTAGACTTTAGAGGTACAGTTCAGAAACAGGCATATGGCCTAACGAGTCCCCTCGTACACAAATCTACACACACGAGGAACAGTTCTTACAATTTACTGAAGCCAATTAACCTACAAACCTGTGCGTCTTTGGAGTGTGGGAGGAAACCGGGGCACCTGGAGAAAACCAACACGGTCACGGGGAGAACATACAAACTCTATACCACTGCACCCATAGTCAGGATCGATTCCGGGTCTCTCGTGCTGTAAGGCAGTGATTCTACCATTGCTCCCATTGTGCCACCCTAGTCTTTCAGTACTACCATCATAATGTTGGTTCATAGAATCATAGTCATAGACTCCTAAACTGTGGAAACAAGCCCTTTGGCCCACACACACCAGTTACACTATTCCCACCTCCATGCATTTGGCCCATATCCCTCCATACCTGTCCTATCCATGCACATAACTTTTTCCCAAAGGTTGGATAGTCTGGCAGCTCATTCCATACACCCACCACCCTTTGTGTGAAAAAGTTACTCCTCAGATTCCTATGAAATCATTTCCCTTTCACCTTCAACCTATGTCCTCTGGTCGTCAATTCAACTACTCTGTGCATCAACCCAATCTATTCCTCTCAAGATTTTATAGACCTCAATAAGATCATCCCTCATCCTGCTGCGCTCCGAGGAATAAAGTCCCAGCCTATTCAACCTCTCCCTATTCGTCAGACCCTCGAGTCCTGGCAACATCCTCGTAAATCTTCTCTGCACTCTTTCCAGCGGGACAATATCTTTCCTATAACACAGTGCCAGAACTGAACACAATACTCTAAATGCATCTTCGCCACATATCTTATATAACTACAACATGATCTCCCAACTCCTATACTCAAAACTCTGACTGATGAAGACCAATGTGCCAAAAGCCTTTTTGACCACCCTATCTACTTGTGACTCCACCTTCAAGGAACCATCCACCAGTACTCCTACATCCCTCTGCTCTACTACACTCCCCAGAGGCCCTATCATTCACTGTGTAGGTCCTGCCCGTGTTAGACGTCCCAAAATGCAACACCTCACATTTCTCTGCATGAAATTGTCTTTGGAATCGAAATTGAATCAAATATCTGACTCAGAAGTGAAAGTTGACACCATGCCAAATATCTTTTGTCCCCCTCATTGCATTACCCACATTCTCAGTATCCACAATGTGCCATGAGATTGATTACAACTTGTGCTCTTTAACCAGATGGCAGTCGTGGATCAATCATCCCTCTGTTGTGTTGCAACGGAGATCCAAACCTATGTGTAGCAAGTAGATTTATACAGCCATTAAAACAGTGGGTTAACAAAGTTCACATGAATGCTTTGTGCATTCGTAAAACCTTCATGAGTGATGCCTCGCTCCTTGTAACAAGGTAGGCAGCTGTAAACAACATAAGCAATCACACCATGTGGATGAATAGATCAACAAAATATCCAATTTAGTGGACTTGGGTGTATGGTTCGTAAATGGCTGGAATACCAACTGGGAATACACAAATACTTGCTGTCTGGGGAGACAGATGAAGCAATCAGAATTCATTCGCAACAAGAATTCTATAGTCATAAGTGATAGGAGTGGAATTAGGCCATTCGGCCCATCAGGTCTACTCCGCCATTCAATCATGTCTGATCTATCTCTCCCTCCTAACACCATTCTCCTGCCTTCTTCCCATAACCCCTGACACCTGTACTGTTCAAGAATATATTTATCTCTGCCTTAAAAATATCCATTCACTTGGCCTCCACAGCCTTCTGTGGCAAATAATTCTACAGATTCGCCACCCTCTGACTAAAGAAATTCCTCCTGATCTCCTTCATAAAGGAACATTCATTAATTCTGAGGCTATGATCTCTAGTCCTAGACGCTCCCATGATTGGAAACGTACTCTCCACATCCACCCTATCCAAGCCTTTCACTATTTGTTTTGGGTTTCAATGAGTTCCTCCCTTATCCTTCCAAATTCCTGTGAGTACAGGCCCAGTGCCATCCTACGCTCATTATATGTTTACCTACTCATTCCTGGGATCATAGTAATGCACTATGTCATGCCACATTCTGCAAAGTAAAGGGCCTGTCCCACTTTCCCGAGTTACCCACGAATTCTCCCGAGTTTTCCCCGTGATTCAAACTCGGGGAATTACGGTAATAGCCAGCCGTAGGTACTCGGGGCTATTTTTTTTACTCGTGGACATTTTTCCAACATGCTGAAAAAAACGTCCCGACTTACCTGATTTCTCCCGAGTACCTACGGCTGGCATAACGAGCCGCTACGAAATATCTACGGACTCCTACGGATTCGCTATGGACTCCTATGGACTCGCTATGGACATTCTCCGAATTTGAATCAAGGGGAGAATTCGTGAGTAATTCGGGAAAGTGGGACAGGGCCTTAAGTATTGTTAAAATCTCACTATATTTCTCTATGTCCCACATGTATTGAAAATAAGCCTTTTTTGGTTATTATAGAAACAGAAATCGCTGGAATCCCTCAGCATCTGTGGAGTGAGAAGCAGTTTAGTTTAGTTTAGAGATACAGCGCCAAAAAACAGGACCTTCGGCCCACCGAGTCCATTCTGACCAGCAATCCCCGCACACTAACACTGTCCTACCTATCCTAGGGCCAATTTACATTTATACCAAGCCAATCCACCTATAAACCTCTACGTCTTTGGAATGTGGGAGGAAAGCGGAGCACCCGGAGAAAACCCATGCAGGTCACAGGAATAAAGTACAAACTCTGTACTGACAACACCCGCAGTCAGGACCGAACACGGGTCTCTGGCGCTGTAAGGCAGCACCTCTACCGCTGCGCCACCGTGCCGCCCATGACATAGTTAATGCTTCAGGATGTGCAAGAAGGAACTGCAGATTCTGGTATACACTGAAGATAGACACAAAATGCTGCAGTAACTCAATTAGTCAGGCAGCATCTCTGGAGAAAAGGAATAGGTGATGTTTCGGGTCGAGACCGGAAATGTCACCTATTCCTTTTCTCCAGAGATGCTGCCTAACCTGCTAGGTTACTCCAGCATTTTGTGTCTATCTTTTTGTTGTATCAATCTTTGATACGAAATGTGAATTCTGCCTTTTTCACGTATGAGCAGGTTTCCGGAGCAATGTCATAGAGTCATACAGCGCAGAAACAGACCCTTCAGCCCAACCTGCCCAAGCCCACATACATGCCCCATTTACAGTAGTCCCACATGTACAGACAGCACCTGTAGTCATGATCGAACCCGGCTCTCTGGCGCTGTAAGGCAGCAATTCTACTGCTGCTAATATTGATGCATTTAGAGGAGGCTTGATGTAAAATTAAGAGAGAAACAGCAGAGGAAATGGGGCAGGGCAGAAACAGATAATTAGTTTGAGAAGTGACCCATGTGTTGGATATATATTAGCAAGGATTGTCTGAATTGAATGGGGTCTGTTTTCCAGTGTGAATTCTATGTAATTATCTGTTGCTATGAGAAATGGGCTGACATTCTGAGGAAATCTTTTCATGTAACATTACCATGTTATTAAGCCTAAAAGGATTCATCTGTGATTGTACATTTTAGTTCACAGAGTTAATATTGATAGTCCTTTTCTCCACTTTAATTATGGTAGATAGATTGCTCATTCCGTGTTCACTGATCACTTTTCGACCCTTGCTAATAGAATTCTGGAAATGGTGTTTGATAACTGTATTGTCAGCACATGTTATAATTATTTAAAGCATTGAAAGGGTAGATTGAAAAAAAATATTTGTTCTGTCGGGGAGGTACAGAGTAAGGTGGGTAACCTTGAATTAGGTTCAGAGGTGATGTTACAAAGCCCTTCTTCACACCATAGTCATAGAGTGATGTAGCGTGAAAACTGGTCCCTCGGCACTACTTGCCCACACCGGCCAACATGTCTCAGCTATACTAGTCCCACATGGCTGCATTTGGTCCATATCCCTCCAAACCTGTCCCATCCATGTATCTGTTTAACTGTTTCTTAAACGTTGGGATAGTCCCAGCCTCAACTACCTCCTCTGGCAGCTTGTTCCATATACCCACCATCCTTTGTGCAAAAAAGTTACCCCTCAGATTCCTATTAAATCTTTTCCCCTTCATCATAAACCTATGTCCTCTGGTCCTCGATTCCCCTACTCTGGGCAAGAAACTCTGTGCATCTACCCGATCTATTCCTCTCATGATTTTATACACCTCTCTTAGATCACCCCTCATCCTCCTGCACTCCAACCCAGCCTACTCAACCTCTCCCTATAGCTCAGACCCTCTAGTCCTGGCAATATCCTCGTAAACCTTCTCTGTGATAATGGAAGTGGAAAGCTGGGAGTCATTCCCACAACACAACAATTTATATTCATGTAGCCCCTTTAGAGCAACAATTGGTTCCAAGGCACTTCAAAGGAGCGAAGTCAAACAAAATCTGAACAACACTTGTTAAAGCTATCAGGTCAAACTGCCAAATGCATGGCTAAAGAAGTTGATTTTAAGATTTTAAGATTTTAACAGAACAGAGATAAAGCTGGAAATGCAGACTTGAAAGCCCTTTCTCTAATTTATATGTTCACAGGATATGAATACAGGGTAGGAACCTGTCCTGTAATAGAGACATGTGGTAGCTTGAAAGATGAGGGGTGATCTCATAGAGGTTTACAAGACATGAGAGGAAAAGAATAGGGAGTAGGGGAATCGAGAACCAGAGGACATAGGTGTAAGGTGAGGGGAGGGGGTAAGATTTAATAGGAACTTGAGGGGTAACATTTTCACACACAGGGTGGTGGGTGTATGGAACGAGCTGATGTAGTTGAGGTTCTTAAACTGCAACATTTAAGAAACAATTAGTCAGGTACATGGACAGGACAGTTTTAGAGGACCAAATCCAGGCCGGCTGGGCTAGTGTAGATAGGACTTGTTGGACAGTGTGGGCAATTTGGGGTGAAAAGCCTGTTTCCAAACTGTATGACTCTATGACTCTATATGAAAGGCATAGATAGGATAGACAGTCAGAACCTGTCCCAGGATGGAAAAATCCAATACTGGAGGGCATGGCTCTCAGGTGAGGGGGGCAAGGTTTAAGGGATACCAGACTAAGTGGGACCCGTTGGGTCCCATTCTCACACGGGTGGCCTGGTGTCCCATCGCAATACTCCACCACTTACCCATAGCTCCCATCTGCGTAGGCGAGGCTGACTCACAGCTTTCTGGACTCATTCACTGACTCACAGCTTTCTGGACTCATTCACGGCTTTCTGGAATCACTCACTTTCTAGAATCACTCACCGCTTTCTGGACACTCACTGACACGGCGTTCTGGACACTCACTGACACGCCATTCTGGACAATCACGCTGCCATGGCCTGCCCAGTATCACGAGGTTGCAGCAGTCGGCCAGGATCCGGGCCGCTCCGCACTCCCCGACTGTGGCGGCCTCGGGCCGGGTGGACCCGGGACGGCTTTGGGGCGGATGGCTTCGGGGCGGGCGGACACGGGACGACTTCTGGACGGCTTCGGGACGGCTTCTGGTCGGCTCTCAGACTCAGCCTGGCCTCCGGGACTTTATTGACAGTGGGTGCAGGAAGGGGAGTCACCGTCCCGGTAACAGACAGGTGAGAAGACCAATCTGCTGATCTTATGATTTTTTTAACATAAAACTCCGTACAGACAGCACCCTTAGTCAGGATCGAACCCGGGTCCCAGGCGCTGCATTCGCTGTAAGGCAGCAACTCTACCGCTGCACCACCGTGACTGCCACTCTCCAGCTGGTGAGGGGATGGTTTAATTGCATCATGACAGCTGGGAAGTAACTGTTCCTGAATCTGGATGTATGAGGCCTAGATAGAGTGGATATGTAGAGCATGTTTACAGTCAGACGAGAGGGCACATCCTGAGAATAAAAGGGTGTACCTGTAGAATAGTCAGTGGGTGGTGAATCTGTGGAATTAATTGCCGCAGACATTGGTGGAGACCAAGTCATTTGTGTGTTATTAATGCAGAGATTGATCAGTTCTTAATTAAACCCCTGTCTCACGGTGTGAGTCCACCCACGAGTGATCCCGAGTTTAAAACAAATCAAACTCGTGGTAATCACGTATAATTAACGTAGCGGGAACGTCGGAACTCGTGGACGTAACTTAGCGACTCGTAACGCTAACGGCAGGTACTCGGGAAACTTGTTAACTTGTGAAAACTTTTCAACATGTTGAAAGATTTCCACGAGTCAAATTTACTCTTGAAGTAAAAATTTTAAACTTTCAAACTCGTTGTAAGAACGTAGTAGCCCGTGAGTTTACCGTAGTGACTCGTGAGTCTACCGTATTAACTCGTGGGCACTCTTAATTCGGCAGCTGGACAGAGAAAAAAAAGGTGAGTAAAAAAAAGGTGATTTCCACATCAGTACGTGACCTGGGTCAATCCAGGGTGTTTCACCTCATTGCTGGAGAATCTTTTGGAGAAGAAGCTTGCTTAGAGATGGCCCCCAGAAAAATGCAATGCAAGGGCAGAGCAGAACCATACAAAAAAACTGCCATGAAGGCTTTGATCATACAGGAGGAGGAGGAGGAGGAGGAGGAGGAGGAGGAGAGGCAGGAGGAGAGGCAGGAGGAGAGGCAGGAGGAGAGGCAGGAGGAGAGGCAGGAGGAGAGGCAGGAGGAGAGGCAGGAGGAGAGGCAACAGGAGGAGGCAATACTGCACGTGGGCTCCCTGCAGCAGGAGAACAGGGAGGTTGAAAATGTGCAGATCGCCTCCCAGGTAGCTGTGTCTGAAACAGCTTCAGACGTGGATGCCCCATTGAGTAAGGGAAGATGGAGTAAAGTGATACCCTTTCGCTTCAACAGGCAGCAAGAGGGAGACCTCGTAGAGTGGTATCAGGCAAATGAAATCCTCTATGATAAATGCAGAGAGGATTATCGGAATAAGGAGAAGAAGCGTGCTTTGTTGGAGAAAAAGGCAAGGGAGTATCCTCCGTGCACATTATGATATATTGGGGCAACAGCAGGTCAACCATTTTCTTTTATCCATGATTGCAAAAATTACAGTCTCACTGAAGTAAAATGTCTAGATTTTGCCTAAAATAAAACTTCTCTAGTAGGTCTGTGCCCTGCAGCTGTAAATTATCTTTACAACTAGAGAAGTTTAACATTGCAGACAACTTTCACAGGTTGTGTGTTTGAAGGTTGAATCCTGTCTCCAAAAGCCCATCAATTAAATATGCGTGAGGACAGGCAATTAACACATGTAATGCTTGTCTTAAGGCTGCTTGTTTTGAACTTTGAATCCTGTCTTCAAGAAAGACCACATTAAATATGCGGAGGGCAGGCAATTAAAACAGGGCTTCAATTACACAGGCCACAATGGCTTTCAGGTACATATCTGTTTACTCTCTGCAACTTTTCATCTCTTGGAAGACATCCTATGCTAGAAGTTATATTTAATCATTCCACTCTCCTTTAATGCAGATGAACGACTCCAGCAATGGTTTACAAACCAGAGGACCATCTACGGAAAAGTCACCTTACTTGGCACAAAAACAGGGTCTGCTGGAGGCAGACTCACAGAGAGAGAAGCAAGTGGATTGAGGAGAAGTGGCATTTCTTGTCAAGCCATATTGTGGGTGTGGTGACCAGAACTAGTGCGAACAAGGTACTTATTACGACAAAGGTTTACAGTCATGAGGCTCTGGACACATTGTCTAAATGATTTTATTTAATTCTGCCATCAACAGCAGAGCATTGAGCAGGAGGTGGATGATCCTCTGGAGGGGACCTCTATGCCGGGCCCATCCACCAGCCAACAGCACTCCAGGAGCCAGAGAGCAACATTGGCGGCACCACACCTGGAGATGATGAGGAAAGGAGAGGTTTACAAGATAACTTGACTGTTGTAAGTACATAGAGTTTCTGCACATTTCATTTTCCATTGCACAATGCATCCATCCACCGTTTTGCTCTTAACATGGGTTCTTATGTTTCAGCTCACTGACCTTGTAAAAGAAGGCATTCAATTGATGAATGATGCACGCAGGGATACGACACCACAAAGCGAGCATGTGCAGAAAGTCTGTCAGTGTTGTGTCTCGGTGATGACCGAAGATTTATCTGAGGATATGTGGGAATTCACAAGATCTTTCATGACTAATGCAATGAACTACCGCGAGAAAAAGGTTAATATGACATGTTGATTTTCTATACTTCTTTCATCGTTTGTGTTAAATATCTTTATTTCTCACATGAGATAATCACAATGATTTAATGTGTGTTGTCTGCGCAGATAAGGAAAGCAGGGGCATGTGTACATGTGGCGCAGTGTCCCATATATGTACAGCCTCGGCCGCTTTCCTTCTTTGATCAGGTATTAAAAAACAGATGAACGCTTTCATCAGTGTTGTTCTTTGCCACTGAAGTCATCAGTGAGTTTTTTTTAATGCCTTGAGTTCCACTAATATATTATTCTCTAATTGAAAAGCAGTCAGCGAGGCAACAGGGAGGGCAGTTTGCAATGGGGGCACCGCCACAATACCAGGCAGCACAGGTATACAATTATTTTGTGTCGGATTGAAATTTTAAAAATTGTGATTCGCAACCGCATAAGGACATTAAATTAATCCACTTCCATGAGTAATGTTAATGAGATGCAAGAAAAGTACATGATTCGGCCAAAAAGACATAAGACATTTTCATAAAGTTAACGTTTAATTCTTAAGTAACCCTATTGTACCTTTTTATGGTCTGTGAAAAAGCTTTCACATGTACTTCCTACTTCTTTTTCAGAGACACCTCCCATCACCACTCAGTTATACAGAGCTGCAGCCTGCTGTAACAGCCTTAACTGCATTGCAATCTGTATATGGAGAGGGCCGTCTAAGTGGAGCAGAATCACCATTTGATGAAGGGACAGAGGGGCACAGTGACCTGGGAGATTAGTTCCATTCTCCCTCTGATGTAGATTCTTATCTGCATGTTTATGTTGTTTTTTGCCTGTTTGAGCATGTTTTAGCTTATTGTGGATACTCCCACATTTTCTAATGGCTTATAGTGTTGAAAAGCTTTTTACTAATCCTGATTCTCACTGTTTGTTTATTTCATTGCACAATAAAAGAGAGTTCTTTGTTATCAAAATCAAATTGATGTCTGGAAGTCTTAATTTTAATATCATTGCAAAGTCTCATGACTTGAATGTAATATCCCTTTCATCATAAAACACAAAATAGAGGAAGTGATACAATCTATTCACATCTTGATTCTCACAATCATTTGTGAGAGTTAAGGACTCAGGTGCCTCATATGCTCGATACCACAGCCACATCTGCTTCCTCGGGGCATGCCTGCGCCTCCATCTCATACCTCATGGCTTCCAGCTCCAGTTCCCTACCTCCCAGTTCGGACCCCACCCGGACTATCGGTACCGACTGGCTATCTACCGGCATTCCCAACAATTCTCCACCCGGGCACTGAGATCCACTCTGACTGCGATGCGTCGGCACCAGCAGGACCTCGCATTGACCCTCCCGGAACTTCGGGCCTCACTCACCCAGACCTGCAACGGTCCTCAACTATACTTTATCCGCCGGAAGATCCACCTCTTCAATAAAAGATTCCTGGCCCACCTTAACTCCACCAAGGACCTTAAATTAGCCCGCCTCCAGGCCGCTCCCGCCGCCGACTCTCCGCGACTCGACCGCCCGCAGGCTCCGGGCCCCAACTCTGGCCCGCATCGCCTGCCCCAGTCCCGCGACGCCATCTTGTCCACGGGGAGCGCCTCCAGTACTCACCAGGACGCCGCCTTCACCGACCTCCACGTCGATGTTGCCGCCGACCTTCACCTGCCTACCGATGACGCCCAGGCTCGCCGCTTCTACGGTAACTCGGACTTCCTCCCCCTCGCCGATTCCTCCGAATCTCGCCGCCCTCCAGGACCTCCCAACATCATCGCCGCACCGGGCCCATCCGACATCGCCGTCGCACTGGGCCAGCCGAACATCACAGCCGCACCCGGTCCTCCCAACATCGCCGCCGGACCGGGCCCATCCAGCATCGCCGCCAGACCGGGCCTACTCTACACGACTGCCGGACCGGGGCTCCCCGTACATGGCCGCCGCACCGCACCCTACTCACCCCGTCGCCTCACCGGGCTGGTCGAACCGCACCGCCCCACCGACCATCCGCCTACCGGGACCTCCCAAGCATCGCCCGTGGACCCCGACTCTACTGCCCACGGACCCCGACCATCGGGTCCGCCGACCCTCGCCACTGCACCTCCCTCCAGCAGCCCGCAGCCGTCGCCTCACCTGCAAACTGGACTCTGTACTGGGCCTGAAGCCTCCACGCTGCTCACTCCCACTCTCCGGGGTTTGACTCCACTGGGTCCTAGCGCTAGTCTGCCTAATGCTGGTTATCTCAGTGTTAGTTCCATTGATTCTTCCCCATCCCTCTCCAACTATGGGACCACTTCTCTTCCACACCCACACTACAGCCCTCTCACCACCTGAACACCCACCACCCCCCCACCACACATCGCCTCGTCCCCATTCCACCCACCTGCCTTCCTCCGGCCCCAACCCCCATCCCTGCCGGTTGTTCACCATCCCCCCCGACCTCCCCCTCTCCGACATCGAACGGTCTGTCCTCAGCAGAGGTCTTACCTTTGTCCCCCTCCGTCCCCATCTCAATGAGTTCCGTGCCCTCCATGACTTGGAACGCTTCTACCGTCGCCTCCGCCTCACAGCTAACTTCCATGGGAAGGAGTCCTCGCTCCCCACTGATGACCCCTTTTCCCGTCTCCAACGCACCCCCTCCTCATGGAACCCCCCTCGTAGCCTTCCGGCTTTAGAACTCTTCATTCAATACTGCTGCCGTGACATCAACCACCTCAACTTCTCCACTCCCCTGTCTCACTCCAATCTCTCCCCCCCTGAACGCACTGCCATCGACTCACTCCGCAACAACCTAGATTGGGTTATCAAACCCGCCGACAAGGGAGGTGCCGTGGTAGTCTGGCGTGTCGATCTCTACAAAGCTGAGGCCACGCACCAACTCTCGGACACCTCTTCCTACTTACCCCTGGACCATGACCCCACTGACGAGCACCAGGCCACCATCTCCAGCACCATCACCGACTTCATCCACTCCCACGCCCTGCCCGACCGAGCCTCCAACCTCATCGTTCCCCAGCCCCACACGGCCCGCTTTTACCTTCTCCCCAAAATCCACAAACCTGACTGTCCCGGAAGACCCATTGTCTCTGCCTGTTCGTGCCCCACCGAACTCATCTCCACCTACCTCGACTCCATCCTATCCCCCTTGGTTAAATCCCTCCCTACCTATGTTCAAGACACCTCAGACACTCTCCGTCGTCTCCGCGCATTCCACTCTCTAGGCCCTCACCCCCTCATCTTCACCATGGACGTCCAGTCATTGTACACCTCCATCCCCCACCAGGATGGTCTCGAAGCCCTCCGTTTATTCCTCGACCGTAGAAGCAATCTATACCCGGCCACTGACACCCTCCTCCGCCTAGCGGAGCTGGTCTTTACACTTAATAACTTTTCATTTGACTCCTCCCATTTCCTCCAAATACAAGGCGTAGCTATGGGCACACGCATGGGCCCCAGCTACGCCTGCCTCTTTGTCGGGTACGTAGAACAATCCTTGTTCAATGCGTACCAGGGCCTCATCCCCGACCTCTACCTCCGCTACATCGATGATTGTTTTGGTGCCACATCCTGCACCCACACACAACTGACTGACTTCATCCGCTTCACCACCAACTTCCATCCGGCACTCAAATACACCTGGACCATTTCCGACACTTCCCTACCATTCCTTGACCTCACTATCTCCATCGAAGGTGATAGAATCCTTACCGACATCCACTACAAACCCACCGACTCCCATGGCTATCTGGACTACACTTCTTCCCACCCTGCTTCCTGTAAGGCCTCCATCCCCCACTCCCAATTCCTCCGTCTACGCCGCATCTGCTCCCAGGATGAGGCGTTCCACACCAGGGCATCTGAAATGTCCTCATTCTTCAGGGAACGGGGGTTCCCCTCCTCCACCATAGATGAGGCTCGCACCAGGGTCTCTGCCATACCCCGCAACACTGCACTCTCTCCCCATCCCCCCACTCACAACAAGGGCAGAGTCCCCCTAGACCTCACCTTTCACCCCACCAGCCGTCACATACAACAAGTGATCTTCTGTCAGTTTCGCCACCTCCAACGTGACCCCACCACTCGCCACATCTTCCCATCTCCCCCCATGTCCGCAAAGACCGCTCCCTCCGTAACTCCCTTGTCAATTCTTCCCTTCCCTCCCATACCACCCCCTCCCCTGGTACTTTCCCTTGCAACCACAAGAGATCCAACACTTGTCCCTTCACCTCCCCCCTCGACTCCATTCAAGGACCCAAGCAGTCGTTCCAGGTGCGACAGAGGTTCACCTGCATCTCCTCCAACCTCATCTATTGCATCCGCTGCTCTAGATGCCAGCTGATCTACATCGGTGAGACCAAGCAGAGGCTTGGCGATCGTTTCGCCGAACACCTCCGGTCGGTCCGCAATAACCAACCTGAGCTCCCGGTGGCTCAGCACTTCAACTCCCCCTCCCATTCCGTATCTGACCTCTCTGTCCTGGGTCTCCTCCATGGCCATAGCGAGCAACACCGTAAATTGGAGGAAATGCACCTCATATTCCGCTTGGGCAGTCTACATCCTGGGGGCTTGAACATTGAATTCTCCCAATTCTGCTAGCCCTGGCTGTCCCCTCCCCTTCATCAGCCCTCTGGTTGTCTCCTCTCCTCCCCCAGCCCTCGGGCTCCTCCTCCGCCTTTTTTCTTTTTTCCTTTCTTCCCCCCACCCCCTATCAGTCTGAAGAAGGGTTTCGGCCCGAAACGTTGCCTATTTCCTTCGCTCCATAGATGCTGCTGCACCCGCTGAGTTTTTCCAGCATTTTTGTGTACCCTCATATGCTGTGTTTTTTACATGTAAAAGTTTCACCTCAGTAGATCAGAAAATAAGACAAACAGCCCGGTGAATTTGAAACAAAGTCTTTATTCATCTTGTTCAATAAAAACAAAACGCATTTTTGCACATCTTGAGAAATGGAGCACCACAGAAAAAAAACACAGTGGTTTGAAAAAGGGCTTCTCAAACATGTCAATTAACAAATAAAGCACAAAGACGTATTTGCAGTATATCCTCTCATTCAGCTGAGAAATGGAGCACGAGCCTAAATTCGGTCAATAAAAGAAACAATGCAATGCACTCAATGGCTATGTTTTGAGATCTACCATCAAATAAGCAGATGCATGATAACCACTGCTTCAAGAACAGACAGATGCAATGAAATTATTTACACTAAAATGAAAATATAAATCCACACTTAAAGTTAAATAAAACAAAGTCAGCAGGATTAAAACTGAACATGAAATTCACTGAATTTGTCTGCATGTGGGCTCTCCTCATGCAGTGGTGTACCTGTTGTCGGCTGTCCCTCAAAGTAAGCTGTCCAGCCACGGCACACTGCCCAATTTTGAATTGTAGTAATGAGCAGAGATGGTCTCTCTGCTCTTTTCCACTCTTAGTCCCCATGTTACCTGGAAAACGCTGCAGTGACACCAAAGTCACGTCGTTTACACCACTCCTCCACGCACCTGGTATTATGCTCCCTGTTTGACTGTCCACTAAGTCACCATCCTGCATGGCTGTTGCTGACCCTGCAGCTGCACCTCTCATGTGGATAAGGTTGTGCAGAACACATGCTGCAAACACAATAGTCTCGACATTCTTGGGCTCCTGTTCCATAGTTTGCCAGGATGCCGAATACATTTTCTACAACCCTCCTAGCCCTGGACAGCCTGTAATTAAAGATCCTCTGGACCCTTGTCAAATGCCTGTGTGGGTATGGCTTCATCAACCGGGGCCTTAGTGCAAAGGCATCGTCAGCAACCATTGAATAAGGAATGTCTGGGTTGTCTTCTCCTGGCAGAGGTTCGGGATCAGGCATGCCTGCTGTTCCATTATCCATTTTCTGCCCAAGGAATGTCTCTCTCCAAATTGTGCCATCAGCGACACTCCCAGGTGTGCCCACATCCACATACTGGAAGTTGTAGTTAGAATCCACCACAGCTATCAGTACAATAGAATGGAATTTTTTGTAATTAAAATAATTTGAGCCACCATTGGGTAGACAACGAATGGCCACATGTTTGCCATCCAGAGCACCACATGTGTGTGTAAAGTTCCATGTGTTTTCAAACCCCAGCGCCACTCGCTTCTACGCATCTGGTGTGCTGGGGCAGTCCATCACCTCATCTGCATAAAAATCGATAATGGCCTCACAGGTCTCTCGGACAATCCCGCTGATGGTGTTGTGGGCAACCAGAAAGTTGTAGGAGAGACTCTTGTAAGAATCACGTGATGCCAAGTAGCGGAGGGTGATGGCTAGGCGCAGGCCTGGTTCCAGTGCCTTTCTCATAACCGTGTCATGTTTTATCAGCAGAGGTCCCACGTTAGTCTTCAGCTCATTAAAGAGCTCAGGTGATATTCTGATGAAATTTTTAAATGCAGATTTATCCTCTTCGCACAGCACATTAAGCAGCTTTTCATACTGTCCAAAGAGAGATCTCCTTTGAAAGAGGGGCTTCACCCACTGAGACCTCTTCTTAATCTTCCTCCTTACTCTTTCCCTTCTGCCTTCATAGCACAAGCGTTCTTGCATCACATAAAGGGCTGCTGCATACAGCACTCGAACAAAAAACATACCATCCTGAACTCCAGTTGCCTTCTTGCACTCATGTTTCCAAATGAGTCAATTTAAACAAGGGAGGCTGTTTATAGTGGGGGGGGAAAAACGACATGACATCATTTTTACCATGTGATGATTTTTCCACACGTCGTTGTTGGCTCAAGAGTAAATCGGGAGACGGACTTGGTACATCGCAGAAATGAGAAGTAAACGGCAAACTTAGACATACACGTTCGGGAACTCGTTTAAACTCGTGAACATCAACTTGGAATCTCGTAGACAACCACGAGTCTGATTTTTTCTTTCGCTCGGGGTCACTCGTGGGTGAACTCGCACCGTGAGACAGGGCCATGAGTAAGCGTGTCAAAGTTTACGGGGAGAAGGCAGGAGAATTGGGTTGAGAGGGGAAAATAGATCAGCCAAGATCGAATGGTTTACTTTAGTTCATTTTATTGTCACATGTACCGAGGTACAGTGAAAAGCTTTTTATCGCATGCTAATCAGTCAACGGAAAGGCTGTACATGATTACAATTGAGCCATCCACAGTGTACGGATACATGATAAATGGAATAATGCCGAGCGTTAGATAAAGTCCAGTAAAGTCTGATTAAAGATAGTCTGAAGGTCTCCAATGAGGTTGTGGTTAGGGTGAGGTGGGGGTGGACTGATGGACAAGTAACATTATAGAGTTGGAAATAGGTAAGGTATGTGATGGAGCTCCAACACTGACAATGCTTAGTTAGAGTAAATATCTGCTCATCTATCATGGTTTAGGATTGTGTGTAGAAAGACATTGCAGATGTCTATAATTGTGGATAGACACAAAATGCTGGAGTAACTCAGTGGGACAGGCAGTATCTCCGGAGCGAAGGAATGGGTAACATTTTGGGTCGAGACCCTTCTTCAGACTAAGAGTCAATTGGATTAGGTGTATGATAATTAGGGGCAGTGGAAGAAGTGGCAAGATGTTTTGGTGGGGTAAAAATTAGTAAAATGGATAGTATGTTGGAATATGTTACAATACTGGTATCAAACTTGGAAGATGATAGGTACAAAAAGCTGGAGTAACTCAATGGAACAGGCAGCATCTCTGGAGAGAAGGAATGGGTGATGTTTTAGGTTGAGACTCATAATGGCATTCATTCCTTCTCTCCAGAGATGCTACCTGTCCTGTTGAGTTATTCCAGCTTTTTGTGTCGATCGTCGGTTTAAACCAGCATCTGCAGTTCCTTCCTACACAAACTTGGAAGAAGGATTTGTGAAATTAAGGGTTTTCAGATTTAGTGAGGAACCAGCAGAATTTATTAAAAATATCTTACTTTGATCAATTAAACCCAGTTTTCTACCTCAAAGTAATCAAATAAAATAGGGCGAGAAGACAAGTAAAAAATGATGAAAATATATTTAGATTAGATAACATACAAATGTTCTTATTCAGAGAATGACAAATGTTTGCAATAATCTACCAACTGAGGTAATACAAGCAGAAATAGTGGAATAATTCAAAATATAATTAAATGCCAAAATCTTTTGAGTTTACTGGAAAAATGAATATCAAATAATCTTTTCTCATGTCTTGGAAAGAAATAATTTGTATTTATAAAGTGCCTCAAGCATTTTGCAATTAACGGATTGCTTTTGATTTAATATTAAGCAGTCAAACAAAGCAGACAATTTTGTGGTGAGAGCAATCTCACCATCAACAATTGAATCGGCACGTGCATATGTAGGGAATGTATGGATAAGGATCTTGCACAGGCAAACAAGAGTAGTTTATCTTGGCTTCATGTCCAGCACAGACATTGTGGGCCGAAAGTAATGTTTAAGCGACTTTGAGTCCTGAAAAGCACTATATAAATAAAATCTATTATTATTATTATTACTTTTCTATGGAAGATAGACACAAAATGCTGGAGTGACTCTGCGGGAAAGGCAGCATCTCTGGAGAGAAGAAATGGGTGACATTTCGGGTTGAGGCCCTTCTTCAGATTGAGAGTCAGCGGTTACGGAAACGAGAGATATAAAGATTCAAAGGGTTCAAAGGTCAGTCTATTGTCACGTGTACCACTTAAGGTAACAGTGAAACTCGATTACCATACAGCCATGCTAAAAAAAAGCAACAAGACACACAACTACATAAATGTTAACATAAACATCCACCACAGCGGATTCCGCACATTCCTCACTGTGATTGAAGGCAGTGAGTCCAATCTTATTCCTCTTTTTTCTCTCGCGGTCGGGGCAGTTGAACCATCTTCAGTCGGGGCAATCAAAGCTGGCGGGGCGGTCGAAGCCCCTGCAGTTGGAGCTCACGAAGTCGGTCTCTAACCAGGGACCGCGAGCTCCACAATGTTAAAGTCCGCAGTTGGAGCTCCCAAAGTCGGTCTCCAGCAAAGGCTGGCAACTCCTCAATGTTAGGCCGCAGTGCGGGAGGAGATACGATACACGGAAAATAATCACATCTCCGTCGAGGGAAGAGATCAAAAAATGTTTCCCCCAATCTCCCCCAACCCCCAATCTCCCCCAACCCCCAACCCCCACATAAAACAAGCTAAAGAAAACCAAAACATACATTTAACACATACTAAAAAAACAATAAAGAAGGAAGGGACAGACAGACTGTTGGCGAGGCAGCCATTGCTGGCGCCACCCGGTAGATATAGCCTGTGATATAGAGAGAAATACATAAGTACAAATATGATATAGCATACAATGAAGTGAAAGATATGCAAAAAAGACATAGATACATCGACAATAGGTGCAGGAGTAGGCCACTGTGCCCTTCGAGCCAACACCGCCATTCAATGTGATCGTGGCTGATCATCCACAATCAGTACCCTGTTCCTGCCTTCTCCCCATATCCCTTGATTCCGCTAGCCCGAAGAGCTCTATCTAACTCTCTTTTGTGTTAGATCCTTCCAAAGTCATGTGTCCCCGATAGGACAATGAAATTCTTGCTTTGCTTCAGCACAACAGAACATAGTAGGCATGACTACAGAACAGATCAGTGTGTCCATATACCATTATATAATTATATACACACATG
Organism: Malacoraja senta; assembly: GCA_038087875.1. NCBI lineage: Eukaryota > Metazoa > Chordata > Chondrichthyes > Rajiformes > Rajidae > Malacoraja > Malacoraja senta. Next base: position 389,185,650 of record CM075977.1, read on the forward strand.
AATAAATAAACTGATAAAGTGCAAATAACAGATAATGGGCTATTAATGTTCAGAGTTTTGTCCGAGCCAAGTTTAATAGCCTGATGGCTGTGGGGAAGTAGCTATTCCTGAACCTGGTTGTTGCAGTCTTCAGGCTCCTGTACCTTCTACCTGAAGGTAGTGGGGAGATGAGTGTGTGGCCAGGATGGTGTGGGTCCTTGATGATACTGCCAGCCTTTTTGAGGCAACGACTGCGATAGATCGCCTCGTAGGGAGGTCAGAGCCGATGATGGACTGGGCAATGTTTACTACTTTTTGTAGTCTTTTCTGCTCCAGGGCGCTCAAGTTGCTGAACCAAGCCACAATGCAACGGGTCAGCATGCTCTCTACTGTGCACCTGTAGAAATTAGAGAGAGTCCTCCTTGACAAACCGACTCTCCGTAATCTTCTCAGGAAGTAGAGGCGCTGATGTGCTTTCTTAATAATTGCATCAGTGTTCTCGGACCAGGAAAGATCTTCAGAGATGTGCACGCCCAGTAATTTGAAGCTCTTGACCCTTTCAACCATCGACCCATTGATATAAACGGGTCTGTGGGTCCCCATCCAAAACTCCTTCCAAAGTCCATAATCAGTTCCTTGGCTGGTGTTGAGGGCCAGGTTATTGTGCTGGCACCATATGGACAGTCGCTCGATCTCTCTTCTATACTCTGACTCATCCCCATCAGTGATACGTCCCACAACAGTGGTGTCGTCAGCGAACTTGATGATGGAGTTCGCACTATGACCGGCTACGCAGTCATGAGTATAGAGTGAGTACAGCAGGGGGCTGAGCACGCAGCCTTGAGGTGCTCCCGTGCTGATTGTTATCGAGGCTGACACATTTCCACCAATACGAACAGACTGTGGTCCCTGATTCAGGACTCTCCCAATGAGGAACTGTGGCCCCTGATTCAGGACTCTCCCAACATCGGGAACATGTTTTCTTCATCTAGCGTGTCCAATCTCTTAATAATTTAGCTGTCGGCTACGTGAAAATGAGTTATAGATGATGATACTCACCAGTCAACTCGTCTCACTGATGTCCTGGTGAGTTTCATTGTCTATAACGTGTTTTCACCTCGCCCACAGCTGACAATAGACTATTTCCTTGATCATTGTTACTGTTTTTGCATATCTTTCACTTTCTTTGTTCTATATCTCTCTACATCGCTGGTGAACACCCACATGCTCACAGTGAGAATGTAGAAACTCCATACAGACAGCATCCGAAGTCAGGATCGAACCTGCGACTCTGGCGCTGTGAGGCTGCAATTCTACTGCTACGCCACTGTGCTGCCCCTACAATGTAGTAATCACAGAGGGAACGGAGCCGTTTAAAGCTCAACAGGGTCATCGATGTGTGGAGGCATAGGTAATGGGCAAAGTATTTAAGGAATATTTATCATTTGTATTTACAGTGGAGCGGATAAGGATGGAAGGAACTGGAGATGCTGGTTTAAACCAAAGATTGACACAAAAGGCTGGAGTAACTCAGCGGGACAGGCAGCATCACTGGAGAGAAGGAATGGGTGACGTTTCGGGTCGAGACCCTTCTTCAGACTGAAAGTCATGGGAAAGGGAAATGAGAGATATAGACGATGATGTAGAGAGAGAGAGAACAATGAATGAAAGATATGCAAAATGGTAATGAAGATAAAGGAAACAGGCCATTGTTAGCTGTTTGTTGGATGAAAACGAGAAGCTGGTGCGACTTGGGTGAGGGAGGGATGGAAAGGGAGGGAATGCCGGGGTTACTTGAAGTTTGAGAAATCAGTACTCATACCACTGGGTTGTAAGCTGCCCAAGCGAAAGATTTGAGTATAGGAGCAGGGAGGTTCTAATGCAGTTGTACAGGGTCTTGGTGAGACCACACCTGGAGTATTGCATTCAGTTTTGGTCTCCAAATCTGAGGAAAGACATTCTTGCCATAGAGGGAGTACAGAGAAGGTTCACCAGACTGATTCCTGGGATGTCAGGACTTTCATATGAAGAAAGACTGGATAGACTCGGCTTGTACTCGCTAGAATTTAGAAGATTGAGGGGGGATCTTATAGAAACATACAAAATTCTTAAGGGGTTGGACAGGCTAGATGCAGGAAGATTGTTCCCGATGTTGGGGGAAGTCCAGGACAAGGGGGCACAGTTTAAGGATAAAGGGGAAATCCTTCAGGACCGAGATGAGAAAAACATTTTTCACACAGAGAGTGGTGAATATCTGGAACTCTCTGCCACAGAAGGTAGTTGAGGCCAGTTCATTGGCTATATTTAAGAGGGAGTTAGATGTGGCCCTTGTGGCTAAAGGGATCAGGGGGTATGGAGAGAAGGCAGGTACAGGATACTGAGTTGGATGATCAGACATGATCATATTGAATGGCGGTGCAGGCTCGAAGGGCCGAATGGCCTACTTCTGCACCTATTTTCTATGTTTCTATTTTCTATGAGATGCAGATTAGGATGCTAGGGAACTCGAGGATGTTCATGGTGATATCTAGGAAGTTAATAGTGAGTCCAGGTTTAAGAATAAGAGGAGCTGGATGTGTTAAAATGCTCGGAGGTAGCTATCCCCAGTGCCTGGTCAAGTGTATCTTAGGACATTGTAGGATGCTAGGGAAGAAATTGTGATGCTCCTAGCAGAGATACTTGTATCATTGATAGCCATGGGTGAGATACTGGAATGCTGGGTGGCAACTAATGTGCTTCTACCTCAGCAAGGTTGCAAAAAAAGCCTGGGAATTTCAGACTAGTGAGCCTTAGGTCAGTGGTGGATAAGTTAGTGATCTTAGTACTTAGTTTGAAGGTGGACACAAAATGCTGGAGTAACTCCTTGGGACAGGCAGCATCACTGGTGAGAAGGAATGGGTGATGATTTGGGTCGAGACCCTTCTTCAGACCTGAGTACTTAGTTTAATTAATTGTCGCGTGTACTGAGGTACAGTGAAAACCTTGTGTTGCGTGCATACCAGTCAGCGGAAAGACAATACATGATTACAAATGAGCCATTCACAGTGTACTAGATACCTGATAAAGGGAATAACGTTTAGTGCAAGATAAGGTCCAGTAAAGTACGATTAAAGACCAATGTGGTAGATGGTAGCTCAGGATCATTCTCTAGTTGTTGGTAGTATGCTTCCGTTTAAGAATAACGGATAAGCCATTTAGAACGGAGATGAGGAAACACTTTTTCACACGGAGAGTTGTGAGTCTGTGGAAATCTCTCCTCAGAGGGCGGTGGAGGCCGGTTCTCTGGATATTTTCAAGAGAGAGCTAGATAGGCTCTTAGAGATAGCGGAGTCAGGGGATATGGGGAGAAGGCAGGAACGGGGTACTGATTGGTGATGATCAGCCATGATCACATTGAATGGCTCGAGGGGCCGAATGGCCTACTCCTGCACCTATTGTCTATTGTCGATTGTTGCCTGATGAGAACTGGTATGAAAGTCCCTGAATCTGGTGGTGTGCATTTTCACGCTTCTTTCCCTCTTGCCTGATGGGAGAGGGGAGAAGAGGGAGTGACCGGGGTTGAGATTCGTCCTCGATTATATGATCCTTGGCTTTTGGAGGGGATTCTGAGAGACAGGATCTGAATGCATTTGGAAGCGCATGGACTACTTAAGTTTAGTCAGCATGATTTCGTCCATGGGAAATCATGCCTCAGCAGTTTCGTTGAGTTTTTTTTGAAGAGATGCTCAAAAAGATTGATTAGGGCAGTGGGGTTGACGTTTTCTACAATAACTTTAGCAAGGTAGGTCTTGCGGGTTAGATCACATGGAAGGTGAAAATTGGGAGCATTGGTAAAGGGTTACTTTTCAGATTAGAGGCCTATGACAAGTGGTGTTCATAAGTTCCAAGAGCAGAATTAGGCCATTTGGCCCATCAATTCTACCCCACCATTCAATCCTGGCTGATCTATCAATCGCTCTTAACCCCATTTTCCCGCCTTCTCCCCATAACCCCTGACACTCTTACTAATCAAGTGCCGCAGAGATCAGTGCTGGGTCCACTGTTGTTAGTTATTAATGTCAATGAATCGTGTGTGAATTTAGATGGTGTGAATCGTAAGTTTACAGATGGCACTAAAATTGGTGGCGGAGATGACAGTGAAGAAGGTTATCTGAGATGACAACATGATCTTGATCAAATGAGCCAATGGGCTGAGGAATGGCAGATGGTTCTCTCTGTGTGGAGTTTGTACCTTCTGTCTCCTCAGTGTGCTCCATTTTCCTCCCACATCCCACATCCCGGCTCTGGGGCGGCACTGTGGTGCAGCGGTAGAGTTGCTGCCTTACAGCGCTTACAGCGCCAGAGACCCGGCTTCGATCCGGACCATGGGTGCTTGTCTGTACAGAATTTGTACGTTCTCCTCGTGACCACGTGGGTTTTCTCTGAGATCTTTGGTTACCTCCCACGCTCCAAAGACGTACAGGTTGTAGATTAATTGGCTGGGTATAAATGTAAAATTGGCCCTAGTGTGTGTAGGACAGTGTTAGTGTGCGGGGATCGCTGGTTGGCGTGGACTCGGTGGGCGGAAGGGCTCTGTATCTCTAAACTAAACTGAGCTAAACTATGTCACAAAGACATGCAGATTGGTAAGTTATTTGGCCACTCCAAAATCCCTCTAATGACAGGACAGGAGGATCATTATAGAATTGAAGGACTTGTGTGGGAGATAATATTGCAGTGATTGCAGTGAAATGTGGGGAAATGTCTGAGAACTGGCAACAACCCAATGGACCAAAGTTAAACACAAAATGCTGGAGTCATTGGGCAGCATCTCTGGAGAAAAGGAATAGGTGGCATTTCGGGACAAAACCCGTTTTCAAACGTTTCTTGACCCAAACGTCACCTATTCCTTTTCGTTCTCCAGTGTTGCTGCCTGACCCGTTAAATTACTCCAGCCCTTTGTGTCTATCTTCGGTGTAAAGCAGCATCTCCTGTTCCTTCCTACACATTCTGACCCAATTGACCAAATGGCTTTCTTCCAGGTCATGTGAAAATATGCGAAAAGCAACTTGAGGTAAAAAAAAGAATGATTAATTTATGGGATATGCACACCATTAATAGAACAGAACTATTTGCTGATATGGTGACAGAAAATGGCATGTATGAAGTACAAACGTAGAGGTGGCACGTTAGCGCAGTGGTAGAGTTACTGCCTTACAGGACCAGAGACCCAGGTACGATCCTGCCTACAGGTGCTGTTTCTACAGAGTTTGTACATTCTCCCCGTGACCTGCGTTGCTTTTCTCCGAGATCTCCGGATTCCTCCACACCCCAAAGACGTACAGGTATGTAGGTTCATTTAATTGGTATCAATGTAAGTTGTCCCTAGTGTAGGACAGTGTTAATGTGTGGAGAACGCTGGTCAGTGTGGACTCATAGAGTCACAGAGTCATAGAGTGATACAGTGTGTAAACAGCCCCTTCAGCCCAACATGCCCACACCGGCCAACAATGTCCCAGCTACACTAGTCCCACTTGCCTGTGCTTGGTTCATCTCCCTCCAAACCTGTCCTATCCATGTACTTTCACAACTGCTTCTTAAACGATGGGATAGTCCCAGCCCCAACTACCTCCTCTGGCAGCTTGTTCCATACACCCCACCATCCTTTGTGTGAAAAAGTTAACCCTCAGATTCCTATTAAATCTTTTCCCCTTCACCTTGAACCTATGTCCTCTGGTCGTTGATTCCCCTACTCTGGGCAAGAGACTCTGTGGAGCTTCCCGATCTATTCCTCTCATGATTGTGTACACTCATGATTTTGTACAGGTGGGCCGAAGGGCCTGTTTCCGTGCTGCATCTCTAAACTAAACTAAAACACTGCTGAGCCAAATGGCCAGTTTCTGTGTAAATTCTCATTACATATCAAAGCACAAATTAATGATTTTACAACTTCCAGAGCAACTTTAGTTTTTTGGGATTAATGAAGATTACGCTTAATAATAGCAGGATGAATTGTCCCAGACTAAACGTGTAATGATAGTATTGATTTTAAACTTCAGGCTATCTGTTATTAAGCCTGGAGTTACCAGCGCAAATCGAAAAGGACAGGCTTTGAAAGAAGAGTTGGCATCAACCGAAAACTAATTTCATTGAAAAAGCACAATAATGACTAGTTTCGGAAGAGCAATGTACAAAATTCGGCTTTAACTTTAATAAACATGTAGAAGGAAATTAGGATCAATTGATTTTTGTTGACAAAGTCAATGAAACTTCTCCCATTGAAAACATCCTATCGCTTTACGTGTGCAAGTGCATCAAATGACCAATGAAATTGTTAGATTTTAAAAGTTCAAAAAATAATTGAACTACTGGGATTGGAAAGATAAATGCGAGATTGTGTTACACTTCAATCCACAAATGATACTGAATAGCTCAATGGGTTATTGGTAAATTAAGGATGTTCAATGAATGAGAAACGTTTGGAGGGATGTGGGCCAAATGCGGGCAGGTGGGCTCGTATAGCTAAGGCATGTTGGCCGGTCGGTGTGGGCATGTTGGGCTGAAGGGGCTGTTTCTATGTTGTTGTACTGCAGTTGTACAAGGCCCTGGTGAGACCATACCTGGAGTATTGTGTGCAGTTTTGGTCTTAATTTGAGGAGGGACATTCTTGCTATTGAGGGAATTCCCGGGATGGCGGGGCTGACATGTGATGAAAGAATGGATCGACTGGTCTTATATTCACTGGAATTTAGAAGAATGAGAGGGTTTCTTATAGAAACCTACAAAATTCTTAAGGGATTGGACAGGCTAGATGCAGGAAAAATGTTACTGATGTTGGGGGAGTCCAGAACCAGGGGTCACAGTTTAAGAATAAGAGGTAGTCCATTTAGGACTGAGATCAGGAAAGTTTTCACCCAGAGAGTTGTGAATCTGTGGAATTCTCTGCCACAGAAGGCAGTGGAGACCAATTCACTGGATGTGTTCAAGAGTGAGTTAGATAGAGCTCTTAGGGCTAACGGAATCAAGGGATATGGGGAGAAAGCAGGAATGGATACTGATTTAGGATGATCAGCTATGATCATATTAAATGGTGGTGCTGGCTCGAAGGGCCGAATGGCCTACTCCTTCACCTATTTTATATGTTTCTATGTTTCTAAGATGCTATGACGATGACTCTATGAATACCAGATGCCCATATATTGATAAATGAATACATTTTTAAAATATATACCAATGTGCAGCGCAGACGCAGAGAAGATTTATGGGGATGTTGCCAGGTCTGAGCTACAGGGAGAGGTTGAGCGGGATGGGACTCCATTCCTTGGAGCGCAGGAAGGTGAGGGGTGATCTTATAGAGCTGTACAAGATCATGAGAGGAATGGATTGGATAGATGCAGAGTCTCTTGCCTGGAGTGGGGGAATCGAGTACCAGATGACAGGTTTAAGGGAAGATTTATTAGGAATATGAGGGGTAACGTTTTCACACAAAGGGTGTTGGGTGTATGGAACGAGCTGCTGGAACAGGTAGTTGAAGCAGGGACTATCGCAATGTTTAAGAAACATTTAGACAGCTACATGGATAGGACAGGTTTGGAGAGATATGGGCCAAATGCCGGCAGGTGGGACTGGTGTAGTTGGGACATGTTGGGTGGTGTGGGCAAGTTGGGCCAAAGGGCCTGTTTCCATGTTGTGTGACTCCTTGACTGTAAGAAGGACGGAGATCGTTTTTTGAAAGTTCAAGGAATTACTTGATATGAGGAATATGCATAGAAGATATGAAAAGTGTATCAGATCAGCCATGATCACAATTGTCTACATGGCCCGGTTTGAGGAGCCTAGTGGATTACTTTTGCTCCTCTTCTTGTGTACTTATGACCGCATAGAATTGCAAAACACAGAAATTGAAACTTTCGTCCCACTCCGTCCATACCGATCATTAGCCTGTTGGTCCCATATCCCCGAATGACTTGGTTATCCAAGTACCTATCAAAACAGCTTTTAAACATTGCAATTTGATCTCGCTCCACCACCACCTTTCCTCACTCTTTTGTTTGATATCCTGGCTACTGAAGGTCACTATCACATGTGCCTTCCAAACCATCTATCTACCTGCATTGTGATATTCAAAGAGTTATTTGGGGCAGCATGGTTTAGCTTAGCGGTAGAGTTGCTGCCTTACAGTGCCAGAGACCTGAGTTCAATCCTGACTACGGATGCTGTCCTTAGGGAGTTTGGACATTTTCCCCGTGATCGCATGGTTTTTCTCCTGCTGCTCTGGTTTCTTCCTACATTACAGAAGACATACAGGTTTGTAATTAATTTGCTTTGTTAAAAATTGTGAATTGTCACTAGTGTGTGTAGGATAATGTTAGTGTACAGGGATAGCGGACTCGGGCGGACTCGGTGAGCAGAAGGGCCTGTTTCTGCGCTGTATCTCTAAACTATAAGCTGAACTTATGAACATACTCCAAGGGCCCACTGTTCCTTAGTTTTGCTTTAGACCCTATCATTCACGGTGTGTGTCCAAGCCTCATAAGTAGTCCCAAAATGCATCATCTCAGATTTGTGTGGATTCCATACTTTCTGCTGTTTTTCAATTAATTTCATCATCTCCCTGCAACCTAAGATATGTTTTGGCCTAATTTGGCATTTCAAATGACCTGGGGCAGAGGAGATTACAATAAAGTGATGAACACTGCCCAGTCCATTACGACCTCCCCACCATCAAAGGGATCTACAGGAGTCGCTGCCTCAAACTGGTAACTACAATCATCACATCAGAGACCTATACCCCCTGGCCATACACTCATTTTACTCCTGCCATCAGGAAGAAGGTACAGGAGCTTGAAAACTGACAGCTTCTTCCCAACTATAGGTCCACCACCAATCTTCCAGCACCCTTGGTTCCAGAGCCTTGCCATATTATCCATTTTGTCAGACCTACAGTGGTACAGGAATGCTCTGCTTAGGCCACCTAGGGGCTGAGATACCCGCCTGCAAAGTTGACCATATGGTATAGAAACATAGAAACATAGACAATAGGTGTAGGAGTCGGCCATTCGGCCATTCGGCCCTTCGAGCCAGCACCACCATTCAATATCTGATCATCCAAAATCAGTACCCCATTCCTGGTTTCTCCCCATATCCCTTGATTCCATTAGCCCTAAGAGCTAAATCTAAATCTCTCTTGAAAACATCCAGTGAATTGGCCTCCCCCAACATCAGAACATGTTTCCTGCAACTAGCCTGTCGAATCCCTTAAGAATTTTATGTGCATTGACATTTTGTATCTTGACCCTACTTCTTATTTGACGGGAATCAGGGCATTTCTTCTGAGAGATTGAAACACTTTAGTTTAGTTTAGTTTAGTTTAGTTTAGTTTAGAGATACAGCGCAGAAGCAGGCCCTTCGGCCTACCCGGTCCGCATCAACCAGAGATCCCCACACATTAACACTATCCTACACGTACTGGGGACAATTTTTACATTTACCAAGCCAATTAACCTACATACCTGTACATGGGACATTGTACAAAAATCATTGCTGCCACTTGCCTCTTGGATGAGGCGAGGCAAAGAATGCTGGAGCATCTCTGGAGAGAAGGAATGGGTGACGTTTCCGGTCGAGACTCTTGTGTGAGGTGAACAGATTGGGCATTAACACGGATTTAAATGAAGAAAATTACACTCACTCTTTCTAGGAATAAAGATTTTACTTTAGGCTTTAGAGATACAGAGCAGAAACATGCACTTTGGCCCACCGAGTCCACAAGGACAAGTGATCACCACGTTCACTAGCATTATCCTACATGCAATACAATACGATACGATACAATAGAACTTTATTTATCCCTGGAGGGAAATTAATCTGCCCACAGTCATAAAAACAGGAAATACATGAAACATGGCATTAAAGTGACGAGTGGAAAGGGTTGGGGATGTGTAAAGATTGGGGAGGGGGGGGGGGGGAACGGGGGGACGGGAGTCAGTCTACCCCACAACAGAAGGGGGAAGAGTTGTACAGTTTGATGGCCACAGGTAAAAAGGATTTCCTGCAGCATTTTATACTGCATCTGTTGCTGAAGGTATTCCTCATGTTGACCAGTGAGTCATGGAGGGGGTGAGCTGTATTGTCCAGGATGCTCCGCAGTTTGAGGAGCACCCTCCCCTCCACGACCACCTCCCGTGAATCCAATTCCATCCCCAGGACGGAGCCAGCCTTCCTGATGAGTTTGTTAATCCTATTGGTGTCCGCGGCCTTCGCCCTGCTGCCCCAGCACATGGCAGCGAAGAAGATGGCACTGGTTACCACCGATTGGTAGAACATCTGCAATACACAGGGGATAATTTACTATTTCACTGAAGCTAAATATCGTACAAACCTACTTGTCTTTGGTGTGTGGGTGGAAACTGAAGCACCAGGAGCAATCCCACGTGGTCACAGGGAGAACGTATAAGCTCCGTACAGAACAGCATCCTTCGTTAGGATTGAACCTAGGTCTCAAGAGCTGCAAGGCAGCAACTCTAGCGCTGCACGGCTGTGCCGCTCTAAGATGTAGCAATTTTGTGATCCTTGTTGATTTCAAATTTGGCATTGGGTTAAACCATGCACATATAAAACCGATCAAAAATCAGCGCAATCCGTTCACCATGCTACATTCGGGCCAATTGGTCAGGCAGATATCCTTCTTTGATAAGCCAGATAGGAATTAATTCCAATAGTTTTATCATCTCCATTACAGATCATTACATGTGTAGGAAGGAACTGCTGATGCTGGTTTACCCCGAAGATAGACACAAAATGCTGGAGTAACTCAACGGGACAGGCAGAATCTCTGAAGAGGAGGAACGGGTGATATTTCGGGTTGAGAGACTTCTTCAGACTTCTCCAGTTGCAGCCCGAAGCATCACCCATTCCTTCCCTCCAGAGATGCTGCCTGGCCCACTGCATTACTGAGCATTACATGCTGGCCATTTATTCCAGACTTATTTAATGTTCTGGGCACCGTGTTATAGGAAAGATGTTTTCAAGCTGCAAAAGGTAGAGAGAAGATTTACGAGGATGTTGCCAGGACTAGAGGGTTTGAGCTACAGGGAGAGGTTGAGTAGGCTGGGACTCTTTTCCTTGGAGTGCAGGAGGATGAGGTGTGATCTTATAAAGATGTATACGATCATGAGAGGAATAGATCGGGTAGATGCACAGAGTCTCTTGCCCAGAGTGGGGTGAATCAAGGACCAGAGGACATAGGTTCAAGGTGAAAGAGAAAAGATTTAATAGGAATCTGAGGGGTAACGTTTTCACACAAGGGGTGGTGGGGGTATGGAACAAGCTGCTAGAGGAGGTAGTTGAGGCAAGGACTATCCCAACATTTAAGAAGCAGTTAGACAGTTACATGGATAGAACAGGTTTGAAGGGATATGGACCAAATGCTGGCAAGTGGGACCAGTGTAGCTGGGACCTGTTGACAGGTGTGGGCAAGTTGGGCCGAAGGGCCTGTTTCCACACTATCACTCTATGACTTACGTGATATTAACTTCTCTCTCTGTCGAGGTGGGTTTTCAACTCACATCTCCAGATCATCGTTTAAGACGTCTGAATTTTTAATCCAGCAACTGAACTGATATCTTGCGATATTCACACAGCTAAGTGACAACTCTGGAAAATCACAAAAATGCTGGTGTAACTCAGCGTATCTGGCAGCATTCCGGGAGAACATGAGTAGCATTGAACCCCTCTTAGATTAGTCTGAAGAAGGGACCCAACCTCAAACGTCACAACTCCATGGTCTCCACGGAATCATTCTACCGTAACTGGAGAGCAGTCCAGAACTGCTATCTACTGTACCTCATAGGTGACCCTCGGACTATCTGTGACCGAACTTTACTGGCTTTCCATTGAACTAAACGTTATTCCCTTATGTATCTATATGCCGTAAATGGCTTGATTGTAATCATACATTGTCTCTCCGCTGACTGGTTAGCACGCAAAAAAAGCTTTTCACTGTACCTCAGTACACGTGACAATAAACTAAACTGAACTGAACTGCAGCATTCCTTGGCAAACCAGCATTTGCAGCTCCTTGTTTGTATACTAATCTGCTTGGCTTCAGATTGACATGCTCACTGGATCGTAAGAGGGGAGTAAAAGACTCATGTGTTACCCTTCACAAAGGCAGCCTTTACCCACTTGTGGCTTGACAAGACCCTTATTTTCTCCTTTCCGTATAAAGCAAAGGTGAAGGATCTTGGCAAAGTGATATAATCTATACTGGCAGCCAGTCAAGAGGCATTAGGAAGAACAGGTGATGCTCTTAACCTCCTATCCAGTAGAGACTGTGTTACAGGCCTTCTTTACACCTCAAATACAACAGTTGACTCTGGCTAAATTGCAGTTTGGAGAACTTGCAGCGGGAATTACAAATGTACTGTTAATAGTTATAGACAAGTACAAATAGCACCCTGAGTGTAAGATGAGGCACTTTACAAGCTGTGCTGGCAGAGCAGATAGAGCCGTTTTAGACTGTTATCCTGCAGGAATAAGAAAAAACCCAGAGCACTGCAAATGTAGAGGATTTCAATTATCAGTCTCTTTAACATTTTGTTTGGAGGCCTTTCATAACAGTGGAGAAGTGAAGATAGCAAAGGCTCTGTTGAACAAATTGAAATAAAGAGAGGGTATTAAAACCGCAGACCATACAGTGAACTGTCTGAAGAAGGGTCGTGACCCGAAACGTCACCTACTCATTTTCTCCAGAGATGCTGCCCGACCCGCTGAGTTACTCCAGCTTTTTGTATCGATATACTAGGAACTTAATTGGTCCCCAGGACATTAATTCACCATCCTGAATACTTACTCCCTCCACTACCATCTCACTGAGGCTGCAGAGTATCCTATCCATAGACAAGCATTCTATCAACTCTAGGCACAGTGGCGCAGTGGTAGAGTTGCTGACTTACAGCGCCAAAGACCCAGGTTCGATCCTGACTACGTGTGCTATATGTACGGAGTTTGAATGATCTCCCTGTGACCTGTGTGGGGTTTCCCCAGGAGCTCCGGTTTCCTCCCACACTACAAAGACACACAGGTTTGTAGGTTACAACTGCAGATGCTGGTTTAAATCAAAGATAGTCACAAAATGCTGGAGTAACTCGGCGGGACAGGCAGAATCTCTGGCGAGAAGGAATGGCCAGAGATGCTGCCTGTCCTGCAGAATTATTCCAGCATTTTGTTTCTATCAGGTGTGTAGGTTAATTGGCTTGGTATAAGTATAAATTGTCTCTAGTGTGTGTAGGATAGTGTTAATGTGCAGGGATCGCTGGCGAGCGTGAAAGGGCCTGTAAAACTGTATCTCACTGTATCTCTAAATCGAAAAAAACTAAAACTAAAAACTTCACAATGGCTTAGAGTCTTAGAGTCCGTACAGCATGGAAACAGGAACTTCGGCCCAACTTGCACATACTGACCAATTTGTACGATCAACACTAGTGCCGCCTTCCTGTGTTCGCATCATATCCCTCTACATTTTTCTTTGATCTCACCGGTAGAGCTTGCAGCATCGGAGACCCGGATTCGATCCCGACTACGGGTGCTGTCTGTGCAGGTGCTGTCTTGTACATTCTCCCTGTGACCGTGTTGGTTTTTTCCGAGATCTTCGGTTTCCTCCCACACTCCAAAGATGTACAGGTATGTAGGTTAATTGGTAAGTGTAAACTGTCCCTAGTGTGCGTAGGATAGTGTTAATATGCAGGGATCGTTGGTCGGCACGGACTCGGTGTGAAGAAGTGCCTGTTTTTGCACTGTATCTCTAAACTAAACTAAACTAAACCTGCCAAATCCATGAACTGTTCTCCTCAAGGAACAAAACTGTTGATATGTAAGAACACTGTGATTTGCATCATAAGCGACTTTGAGTCCTGAAAAGCGCTATATAAATAAAATGTATTATTATTATTATTATTATAATTCACCAATTTATCACTATTTCTTCATTATTATTGAGTCCAGTCCCAGAACTCACCAGGACTGTGGAAGTATCTTGAAAAGGCTTCTATAAAATGGCTTCCCACCAACTTCAAGGACATTTTGTGACATAATGATTGCTGGTGGAATCTTGTAAATTAATAATTAAATATTTAAAAATTCTGGAGATGTGGTATACAACCTTTAAACGTAGACTCAAATTTCTGGAGTAATTCAGGTAGGATCTCTGGAAAAAATGGATAGGTGATGTTTCAGGAAAGGACCCTTCTTCAGATCAACCAACATGCAAATTGAAATATCCTCATTAAGGACCTTGTCCAGTTACACAGCCCATTGTTGTTGATTCAGCATAGATCTATTCACAAGTTCATAAACTCCAGGAGCACAATTAGGCCATTCGACCCATCAGGTCTACTCCGCCATTCAACCATGACTGATCTCTCTCTCCCTCTCAACCCCATTCTCCTGCCTTCTCCCCATAACCCCTGACACCTGTACTAATCAAGAATCTGCCAATCTCCACCTTAAAAATATCCATTGACTTGGCCTCCACAGCCGTCTGTGGCAATGAATCCCACAGATTCGCCATCCTCTGACTAAAGAAACTCCTCCTCTTCTCCTTCGTAAAGGTGCATCCTTTTATTCTGAGGCAACGGCCTCTGGTCCTGGAATTTCCCACCAGTGGAAACATCCTCTCCACATTCACTCAACCCAGGCCTTTCACTGTTTGGTAAATTTCAATTAGTTCCCCTTCATCCTAAACTATATATGGTTGGTGTGAATTGCAGCCCCCTGTTTCTCTCGAAAAGCTTGGAATGGTACTCAAATTAGGTGGATATAGAGTTACTATTGGTGACTTTTCTCTTATCTTCTTCTCTCAATAGGATCCAGCAAAAACAGGAAAGTAGACTATTATCTAAATGGTGGCCGATTAGGAAAAGGGGAGATGCAACGAGACCTGGGTGTCATGGTACACCAGTCATTGAAAGTAGGCATGCAGGTGCAGCAGGTAGTGAAGAAAGCGAATGGTATGTTAGCATTCATAGCAAAAGGATTTGAGTTTAGGAGCAGGGAGGTTCTACTGCAGTTGTACAGGGTCTTGGTGAGACCACACCTGGAGTATTGCGTACAGTTTTGGTCTCCAAATCTGAGGAAAGACATTCTTGCCATAGAGGGAGTACAGAGAAGGTTCACCAGACTGATTCCTGGGATGTCAGGACTTTCATATGAAGAAAGACTGGATAGACTCAGCTTGTACTCGCTAAATTTAGAAGATTGAGGGGGGATCTTATAGAAACTTATAAAATTCTTAAGGGGTTGGACAGGCTAGATGCACGAAGATTGTTCCCGATGTTGGGGAAGTCCAGGACAAGGGGTCACAGTTTAAGGATAAAGGGGAAATCCTATAGGACCGAGATGAGAAAAACATTTTTCACACAGAGAGTGGTGAATCTCTGGAACTCTCTGCCACAGAAGGTAGTTGAGGCCAGTTCATTGGCTATATTTAAGAGGGAGTTAGATGTGGCCCTTGTGGCTAAAGGGATCAGGGGGTATGGAGAGAAGGCAGGTACAGGATACTGAGTTGGATGATCAGCCATGATCATATTGAATGACGGTGCAGGTTCGAAAGGCCGAATGGCTTATTCCTGCACCTATTTTCTTTGTTTCTATGTTTCTAACCTCTTTTCATAGGTTCTATCTCTCTGCCTTCCCTCTCACTTCATTTTGATTCAGACTTGACTGGCATCCAGTCTTGCTTGTGCCATCAATTTTCTCTCATCAAATATTGACCTGACCATAGCCCTGGTTTTGATTTCTGTGACATCCAACTCACAGCATCTCATGGCTTTTAATACCATAAGACATAGAACCAAAATCAGGCCATTTGGCCCATCAAGTCTACACCACCTTTCAATCGTGGCTGATTTATTTTCCCTGTGCAGGTAGGAACTGTAGAGTCTAGAGAAGGGTCTCGACCCAAAACGTCACCCATTCCTTCTCTCCAGCGATGCCCCCTGTCCTGCTGAGTTACTCCAGCACTTTATGTCAACCTTGGATTTAAGCCAGTTTGGGGGAGGGGGGGTGGGGGGGGGGGGGGGATGGGGGGGGCTGTGGGGGAAACCTTCAAAACCTTCATAACTTTTGTACTATTTCACTGATTGGTACAAAACTTATTTGACTTGCAGCAGAGGAGAATGGTGAGTAAGGTGGCGAAAAATCATAGCTAGATGGGCCGAATGTGGGCATGTGGACGTCATGTAGATTGGGCATCTTGGTTGGCATGGCAGGTTGGGTTGTAGGACCTGTTTCCATGTTGTAGAGAGTACTATGTTTACATATCTGTCGCGCTGCTGTAAGTAAGAATTTCATTGTTCTGTTTCGGGGCATATGACAATATAAACACTCCTGATGCTTGACTTGAATCTATAACGGATGATGGTCAATTTTATTTTAGTTGCATGAACTTAGCACCAAAGCATAAACGTTTGTGCAACTTATGTGTTATTTTTACGTAAATGGGTCTATTGTAATCATGTATTTCCGGGGAGCCGCGCGCGTGGCGGGAATGTCCCGGGAAGCCGCGCACATGGCGGGAGTGTCACCGTAAAATTCTTTGTTTTGTACACCATACACAAGGTATGCAAAGGGTCGCCACTTCAAGGCCGCCAACAAAGTTGCAAAGTGTTCATCGCAGTCTCTCTTTTTTTTCCGGTGCCCCCCCTATTCCAGGTCCCTCTATGTTCATGGCGGTCCCCCCACACCGGAACCCCCATTCTAAACACCCCCTCACACCAGCTCCCTCATTGTTCTCGGCGGCTCCCCCATGCCCGACTTCCAGTACCGACCGTAGGCTCATCCTCAAAGTTACTTAAAGTTACTCTAGCACTTTGTGTCTTCCTTTGCTTGCCTTTTGTTTTTGGCAAAGAATTTGTTAGTTTTGATCAGTGCTTGAATCCCACGTTAGATGGATGATCAGCCATGATCATATTGAATGGCGGTGCAGGCTCGAAGGGCCGAATGGCCTACTCCTGCACCTATTTTCTATGTTTCTATGTTTCTATGAGAGAGGATCTTACAGAAACATATAAAATTCTTAAGGGATTGGTCAGGCTAGATGCAGGAAAAATATTTGCGATGTTGGGGGAGGCAGGAACCGGGGATCACAGTTATAGAATAATGGGTAGGAAATTTAGGACTGAGATGAGGAGAAACGTTTTCACCCTGAGAGTTGTGAATCTGTGGAATTCTCTACCACAGAAGTATATGGAGGCCAATTCACTGGATGTTTTCAAGAGTGACTTACATTTAGCTCTTAGGGCTAACATAATCAAGGGATATGGGGAGAAAGCAGGAACAGGGTACTGATTTTGGATGATCAGCCATGATCATATTGAATGGCTGTGCGGACTCGAAGGGCCGAATGGCCTACTCCTACACCTATTTTTCTATGTTTCTATGTTTCTTTAAGTGAATTTATCTTGGCTAACACGACTGATCTCTGTAGTGTAGGAACAAGGACACAAAGTGCTGGAGTAACTCTGCGAGGTCTGGCAGCATCTCTGGAGAACATGGATAGGTGACATTTTGTATCAGGCTCTTCAGACTAGGTCGGGACCTTTGTTCAGCAGTCTGAAGAAGGGGCATGACCCGAAATATCACCTATCCATGTTCTCCAGAGATGCTGCCAGACTTCACGGTGTTACTCCAACACTTTGTGCTTACTTGGGTATAAACCTCCATCTGCAATTCCTTGTTGGACACAAAATGCTGGGGTAACTCAGCAGGACAGGTAGCATCTCTGGGGAGAAGGAATGGGTGACGTTTCGGGTCGAGACCCATCTTCAGACGGTCTCGACCCGAAACGTCATCCATTCCTTCTCTCCGGAGATGCTGCCTGTTCCGCTGAGTTACTCCAAGACTTTGTATCTACCTTCAATTTAAACCAGCATCTGCTGTTCCTTCCTACATATCTGTCATTCCTTCCTAAACAAGGAGATTAAAAGACAGTTAAGAGCTAGTTAGGGAGGGAGTAGGTTTTAGAGATATGCAAGAGGCCAAGACTGAATGATCAAGATTCTCTGTGAGGGTTTTGGATTGCCAGTGGTAGTGTGGAGGGAGAAAACCATAGGCGTCATTTTAATCCTACGAGCCAATGTAGGGCAAGACTGTGCCCATGGCCAAACAGCCCTGGCATCAGTTAGAAGACAAGCAACAGGAGGGCAGAAGGTGAATGCTCATTTGGTCAGGTACAGGGATAGGAAAGGTTATGAGCCAAAGAGGGATATGGGCCAAATGCAGGCAAATTGTAGTTTAGCGGGGACAGAGGTTTAAGGTGAAGGGGGAAAAGATTTAATAAGAATCTGAAGGGTCATTTTTTCAGAAGGGTGGTGGATGTATGGAACAAGCTGCCAGAGGAGGTAATTGAGGCTGGGACTATCCCAACATTTGAGAAACAGTTAGACAGGTACATGGATAGGACAGGTTTGGAGGGATATGGACCAAACGCGGGCAGGACTAGTGTAGCTGGAACATGGTGGCCGGTGTAGGCAAGTTGGACCAAAGGGCCTGTTTCCACACTGTTGTCAAAGAGTAATTCCACATTGTCAAAGAGTCATTTTATTCTCATTGACAATACAGGATTTGTGATTACACATGCACCCACTGCATCTGGCTAGATAAAGCTGCAGACAGCATTCAAAGATTTCACTGATAGATTCAATATCAAAACCACAATATAAAATCAATTTACATTAATATTGCAGGTACGAGAACATAGCAGTCAAATTTCTTGACAATAGGCTCCAATACCAACTATAAATATGTGGATTTCAAATATGTTTGAAACACTACACCTTGAAGAGATAAGACTCCTCCTAGCAGGTAAACCAGATCACTTCCACCTGACGTGGTCTGCATTTATAGAATTATTACAAACATAGGGTGCAAAAGTACTTAAAAAAAATAAAAAATTGAGGTTGGGTAAGGGGGGATGATAGTTGAAGAGTTGGTATGTCCTATTTACGTGATGCTCAAAAAAAAAAAACATTTGTTTTTCTTTTTTTCTCTCTCTCTTTTCTTTTCTTAGGGCCTATTTCTTAACTCTTTTTCTTTTTGTTTTTAATTTCGCTCTCATAGGGTCTTCGTCCTTTTTTGTTGTTACATTTTCTACACTTTTCTACACTTGCACTTTTTCCTTCACTTTCTTCTCTCTTTCAATCTTTTCTTTCTTTAGTGTAAAAAAATAAATAAAGGGAGTACATTAATTGTAAGAAGATATAAATGACGAGTATTAATGTATGTGGCTGTGATGTAATGTACTTCTAATAAATAAAAATTTAAAAAAAAAAAAAAAAAAAAAAAAAAAAAAAAATTCTGGATTGCTGGAAAATCATATTTGATTAGAAATCTATTGTTCTTAATTAATAATGTTTGTTTAGCCTCTCAGCTGAGGGCAAATTTGAGATTAACAATCAATGTCAGATATGCCCATGAAAAAAAATCTAATCTGGAATTACCTCTTGCACAGAAGTTGTCAAGGCAGTGCATAGATTGGGTAACAAAATTGATCGCAGATGCACAGAATTTGGAAGTAGGTATTTTTACATCCACAGAATTTAGATGTGGATTTCAAAGAGAGTTGGGGAGAGGTGGAGGGAGGGTAGGGTGGGTGTATGGAACAAGCTGTCAGAGGAGGTAGTTGAGGCAGGGACTATCCCAATATTTAAAAAACTGTTAGACAGGTAGGATAGGACAGGTTTGGAGGGATATTGTAGATTAACCCTTATTAATTTATGCCATTTATAATCTCCACTACACATATATGCATGCCACCCATTACATGGTATTATGGTACTGCATGGTACTACACTAACAAGGTCAGCCAGCTCTCAGAAGCCATGCCATGCTGAGTATGAATGGCTGGCAGTTTAAACGTTCTGGATTAGTAATGGAATAAAGACTAATCGTTCACTATGTATGTTGTCATGGATCATTCACAAACATGGTGTCAGGAGTGGGATCACTTTTTTTAGACGGTGAGTCGGATATACAGGAATGTATGTTTTGGCTCTCTTCTTGCAGATGCTGCGGTTGTAGTTCTGCTGGAGCTGTTATTTCAGTCAGTACCTCGTGGGAAAGTGTGGGCTCGAGCGCATAGAGAGATTGTTGTGGCTGGGCCCTGTTACCACGAGATTACCACAATTACCACAGTTATGGACCAGAGTGTTGGTTACCATCCCTGGGGCTTTGGGTGGTTGTCGAGGGGTTGATAATGTTTGTCGCGGGGACCTATAGAAGGCATGGACATCGTAGGCAGATGGGGTCCCAATCCCAGGGATTTGGTATGGGTGTCAGTGCACTCTGCAGCCTGGCAGGCACGTTCAACCTTAGCTAGTATGAGCTCCTCATCCCGGAGTAGTTCATTTCTCACCTTGTCATTCAGGATGCCTATACGGGTCTGCCGCTGAGTAATACATTGCGGTCCTGGAAGTGGCATCTTGCAGCGATGCTCTTCAGGGCACCGATGTAGGAGTCGACCGTTTCGCCTTCGTGCTGGCTACGGGAAAATTATTTGTGGTGCTCCATGATAACGTTAGTGTGAAGTTGGCACAGTTCACGGAACTTTCAGACGAGGCAGGTGGGGTCTCTGATTGACTCTGCCGGTTTCACAACCTGTGTTACCGCATTGGTATGTTCTGGGGCGTAATTAAAGTCCTGTGCCCACAGGGCAGCCTCTGTGCCCTCTACATTGAGGAAAACTGATGCAACGGTGTAGGGGGCAGCTCCCGGGTGGGCAGCATCAATGAAAATTCCAAATTCCACCTCGAAGATGCGCCAACATTCGGCAAGTTCACTGTCGAATATCAGAGGATCGGGTTTACGAAACGATCCTGTCATGGCAACAGCGATGGTCTGTTGTAAAAAATGAAACTAAAATAAATTTCAGGCAAAAGATTTTGAGACGTGGCTCAAAGATTCTGACACCATGTTTGTGAATGATCCACGACAACAAACATAGTGAAAAATTAGTCTTTATTCCATAAGTAATCCAGAACATTTAAACTGCCAGCCATTCATACCCAGCTTGGCGTGGCTTCTGAGAGCTGGCTGACCTTGTTAGTGTAGTACCGTGTAGTACCGTTATACCATGTAATGGGTGGCTTGCATATATGTGTAGTGGAGATTATAAATAGCATAAATTAATAAGGGTTAATCTACACCCTTATCTATCTTTGCAGCATCTTTGGAATTGTTGAAACTGTGCATTGTCATGGTTAGCCAGTAAACGTTGACATCCTAGTGGCACAAACAGCTGCAGACGAAATGCTACAATCGCTTGCCACTGTCATCCGCCGCGGCTGGCCAGACAAACAGCACCACATGCCGCTGGCTATACGCCCGTTCTACCCTGTCCGAGACGAACTGGTCATTCAAGATGGTATTATAATGAAAGGACATAAGGTAGTTATCCCGACGTCTCTTCACAACAAGTACTTTGATATTGTCCATGGGGGCCATCCTGCTGCAGAAATAACCCTCCAACATGCAAAAGGTATGCTTTTCTGGCCTGACATGGCTGACTACATTCTCGAGAAAGTTGCTGCCTGCCCGATTTGCAACAGCCTGACCCCGTACCAACAGAAACAACCACTTCTCCCGCACCCCACACCGGACGTACCCTGGTCCACAGTGGCAGCAGACATCTTTGAGTGGCATGGCAAACAATACCTGGTTCTAGTCGATTCCTACTCAGGATGGTTCTAAATTGACCTGAGTAGCCCAACCTCAGCCATGGTCATTCAAAAACTCACTCGCCACTTTTCTGTCCACGGAGCACCCCTCAAGCTACTCTCAGACAATGGAACGCAATTCTCCAGTCAGCTCTTCCAGGATTTCGCGAAATGCTGGGACATTCAACACACCGCCAGCAGCCCCGAGTACCCGCAGTCCGACGGCCTGGCTGAGTGCACGGTAAGAAGTGCAAAAGAACTAATGGGAGGCTCACACAGGGCCGGCTCTGATGTCTATCTCGACCTACTTAACATATGACATATTGTCCTCGACCCTCTCCTGGGATCTTCGGCCGAACGACTCATGTCACGGCGAACCCGCTCCACCCTGCCTATAACCAAGCAACTGCTAGAACCACAAGTTCGCGCACCATCGGCGATCCAATCCCAGCTCCAACACCGCCGCGATATACAAAGAAAATACTTTGATAAAGCCAGCTCTCCGCTTCAACCACTCAATAAGGGGCAGGTTGTCCGCTTACGGTCGCTCAAAGGCTATGACTGCCTCGGAGTCATTCTGGGGTCAACCGTGGAGCCACGCTCATACCTGTTCAATGTTGACAACGGCATCTGTCGACACACCCGCCAACACCTCCTCCCTGTTAATGAACCGGCACTGTCCTGTCCTTACCCTGACCAGCTTGTCGGTCTTCCCTCATGCTCCACGAATGCCACTCCAGCGATTCCTCTATCGGTGCTAGCGCCATCCCTACCTTCCCCGGTGCCCCCATCTCCACCGGTGTCTTCCCCTCCGTGTTCAACCCATAAGGGACTTGCTTCCTCAGAGAAGGATGAGGCGCACGAGGGGTACTACAGTAACCCGTGCAGGTCGTGTCTGCAAGGCGAGCACACTGATTGGAAAGTTCACCGGCTATACTTGAACTGTGGCATGACCCGTTTTGTTTTAAGTGCTCATATATGCACAAGCATGTACAAGTAAAATAAGAAATGCACACACCTTATACTAGTGTTTTACAATATACTTCACTAACCACTCTATATATGCTTTGCTTCTTCAAGAGGAAGGATGTAGATTAACCCTTGAGGAGCCGCCATCTTGGAGGAACGGCTGCTAAACAGCAGCCGTCCGTCAAATTCACTTTTTCTTTAGTTTTAGCTTTTTTTATTTCTTTGTTTGTTTGGGGAATTTTGACTTTTAATGTGGGGGGTAAGGGGGAAAGTATTTCTAGGTCCCTACCTGGTCGGTGGGGCAGCTTTTTCTCCAGGCTGCCTCGTCGACCCGTCCTCGTGGCCTACCAGCGGGCATGGAGCGCCGTTTTCCTGATGGGGACCGCCAAGCACCTTCAGCTTCGGTCGGCGGCACAGCGCTGGAGCGCTATCGTGGAGCGGAGCGGGCGATGCCTTGCCTGGGTCGCCGCGCTGGATCGACCGCCGACATCAACACCTCTGGGCTGCGGGACTGCGGAGCGACCATCCGCGGGCGGCGGTGCCGACTTTAACATCGGGAGCCTCGTGGCTCCAACTCGGCGCGGCCCTGTCGGCTTCAGGTGCCATCGACTCCGCTGGGAAACCAGCCGTTCCAGCCACTGCGAGGACTCTCCCGACGGCCGGGAACATCGGGCCTCCGTAGAGGCAACTGTGGCGGCCTCGATGGGCCTGACTCTGGGGAGAACTGGGTTGGGGACTGGACATTGTGCCTTCCCCCACAGTGGTGGTCATTGTGGGGGGATGATTTTTGTGTGCTGTGCCTGTTAGTCTGTGTGCAAGATGGCGGTCGGAGGGGAGAGTGGACGCTGGCGCGAATTGGCTGCCGCTGCTCTCTCCTCAAATTGTGTTTCTTATTTTCTTTTTGTGCTTTTGTACTTGAATTTTGTCCTTGATTTGTGTGCAGTGGTGTTTTTATATTTAATTTATTCCGATTATGTGTTTTGTATTTTTGTGATTCTATGCCTTGTAAGGTGTCCTTGGGTTTTAGAAAGGCGCCAGTAAATAAAATGAATTATTATTAATTATTATTAATTCATGCCATTTATAATCTCCATTACACATATATGCATGCCATCCATTACATGGTATTACGGTACTACACGGTACTATACTAACAAGGTCAGCCAGCTCTCGGAGGCCATGCCGAGCTGGGTATGAATGGCTGGCAGTTTAAATGTTCTGGATTACTTATGGAATAAAGACTAATCTTTCACTATGTGGGTTGTCGTGGATCATTCACAAAGAGATATGGACCAAACGTGGGCAGGTGGGACTAGTGTGAATGGGACATGTGGGAGAGTTGGTCCGAAGGGCCTGTTTCCACACTGTATCACTCAATGACTATGAGGGAGTTCCAGAACGAATGCCACAGAAGTTGATACAGCAAATGATAAAAGGTGAGCATTTTAAAAGTAATCAATTGTTTATGTATGGGCCAATATGGATCAGACAGGATGGGGTAATGAGTGTAAGATAACATTTGGGCAGGTATGGGGATAGAAGAGGTTATATTGGCCAAATGCAGGCAAATGGGACTAGGTTAGATGGGGCATCATGGACGAGTTGGGCTGAAGGGCCTGTTTGTATGCTGCAGGATTCATTGAGCCTATGATGGTCAGGACATAGACTGGTGTGTAATGACAACTCATTTACAGAGGTCAGGGCAAGGGAGTCTTGTCAGGATTAGAGTCATGGAGTCATACAGCATGGTAACAGGCCTTACAGCCCAACTTGCCAACGTCGACCAACATGCTCCATCTACACTAGTCCAACCTGCCTGTGTTTGGTCCATATCCCTCTGAACCTGTCCTATCCATGTACTTGTCCCAATGCCTTTTAAATATTGTTATAGTACTTGCCACAAATACCTCATCTGGCAGCTCGTTCCATACACCCACCACCCTCTGAGCGAAAAAGTTTCCCATCAGGTTTCCTGTTAAATCTTTCCCCTCTCATCTTAAAACTACATCAAGTCCTAGTCTAAAGAAGGGTCTCGGCCCGAAATGTCACCCATTCCTTCTCTCCAGAGATGCTGCCTGTCCCGCTGAGTTACTCCAGCTTTTTTTGTCTATCTTCAGTTCAAACCAGCTTCTCCCGGTCCTTCCTACACATTAAACCTATATTGTCTGGTTTTTGAATCCCCTACATTGACTAAAAGATTTTGTGCATTCACCCAATCTATTCCCCTCATGAATTTATACACCTCCTATGCTCTAAGGAATTACATAACAAGAAGATTTGAGTATAGGAGTAAAGAGGCCCTTTGCAGTTGTACAGGGCCCTGGTGAGACCACATCTGGAGTAATGTGTGCAGTTTTGGTCTCCTAATTTGAGGGACATCCTTGCTATTGCAGCGTAGGTTCACGAGGTTCCGGGATGGCTGGACTGTCATATGAGGAAACATTAGAAAGACTGGGCTTCTATTCACTGGAATTTAGAAGGATGAGGGGGTATCTTATAGAAACATATATAATTATAAAAGGACTGGGCAAGCTAGATGCAGGAAAAATGTTCCCAATGATGGGGGAGTACAGAACCAGGGGGCCGCAGTCTAAGAATAAAGGGGAGGCCATTTAAAACTGAGATGAGAAAAAAACGTTTTCACCCAGAGAGTTGTGAATTTGTGGAATTCTCTGCCACGGAAGGCAATTCACTGGATGAAATTAAAAGGGATTTAGAGCTCTAGGGGCTAGCGGAATCAAGGAATATGGGGAGAAGGCAGGAACGGGTTACTGATTGTGGATGATCAGCCATGATCACAATGAATGGCTGTGCTGGCTCGAAGGGCCAAATGGCCTCCTACTGCACCTTTATTCTATGTTTCTATGTTTCTAAAATGCTAGCATGCCCAACCACTCAGTCCCTCATGTCTTGGCAATATCACCTCATATTCATCACATATTGCTGTTACCTACAGCGAGCAGATGGTGTGTCAGTACATTTTCCGTCTTTTCTCCACATTCCTACTCCTCTCATCACAGCCTTTATACATATAATCCTGTGGCAGGCATGGTTTATCAGCTTGTAATAGAAAGAAACTGCGGATGCTGGTTTATACCAAAGACAGACACAAAATGCTGGAGTAACTCAGCGGGTCAGGCAGCATCTCTGGAGAAAAAGGATAGGTTTCAGGTCGGGACCCAATCCTGACCCTATTCATGTTCTCCAGATATGCTGCCTGACCTGCTGAGTTCTCTAGCGTTTTGTGTCGCTCTGGCAGCTGCTTCTTCTAGGCAGACCTTTGCGGAAGATTTTTACCAGACTCCAGCACTGTGTTTGTGGAAATAGAAACACATAGGGCTGGAAACACTCAACCCTCCATCTATCTTCCCGTCATTCATTCTTCACCATTCCCCGGTTCCACCAACCATCTCGGGCTTGTGTCTCACTGATGGCCCTCTCACTTCTATATACCGGCTGGAAGTCACCCTTCTCCACGCTCAGTCTTTAGACTTTGGACTTTAGCAATACAGCGTGGAAACAGCAAACCAGTGATCATCCCGTACACTAAGACAATCCTACACACTGGGGACAATTTTTCAATTTTACAATTTTACCCAAGCCAATTAACCTACAAACCTGTATGCCTTTGGAGTGTGGAATGAAACCCGGAGCACTCGGAGAAAACCCAACGAGGTCACAGGAAGCACGTGGAAACTCCGTACAGACAGCACCCATGGTCAGGATCGAAACCGAGTCTCTGGTGCTGTAAGGCAGCAACTCTACCGCTGCGCCACTGTGCCACCCTCAACTGATGCAGGGTTTTCACACAAAGTGTTGATGCTCCTTTCCCACCACAGGTGTTGTGTCACCTGTTCTGTATCTGTACCTTTACCTTATCTTACATCTGTGTATTCAACCTGTATCCTTCATCGGACTTCACTGGCATTATCCCGCACTAAACTTCATTCACGTTATTCCCTTTATCTGTACACTGTAAATGGCTCGATTGTAATCATGTATAGTCTTTCTGCTGACTGGTTAGCAGGCAACAAAAGCTTTTCACTGAACCTCGGTACATGCGACAATAAACTAAACTGAAACTGAAACTGAAACTGCAATGTTGGCCGACTAGGAAAAGGGGAGATGCAGCGAGACCTGGGTGTCATGGTACACCAGTCATTGAAAGTAGGCATGCAGGTGCAGCAGGCAGTGAAGAAAGCGAATGGTATGTTAGCTTTCATAGCAAAAGGATTTGAGTATAGGAGCAGGGAGGTTCTACTGCAGTTGTACAGGGTCTTGGTGAGACCACACCTGGAGTATTGCGTACAGTTTTGGTCTCCAAATCTGAGGAAGGACATTATTGCCATAGAGGGAGTGCAGAGAAGGTTCACCAGACTGATTCCTGGGATGTCAGGACTGTCTTATGAAGAAAGACTAGATAGACTTGGTTTATACTCTCTAGAATTTAGGAGATTGAGAGGGGATCTTATAGAAACTTACAAAATTCTTAAGGGGTTGGACAGGCTTGATGCAGGAAGATTGCTCCCGATGTTGGGGAAGTCCAGGACAAGGGGTCACAGCTTAAGAATAAGGGGGAAATCCTTTAAAACTGAGATGAGAAGAACTTTTTTCACTCAGAGAGTGGTGAATCTCTGGAACTCTCTGCCACAGAGGGTAGTCGAGGCCAGTTCATTGGCTATATTTAAGAGGGAGTTAGATGTGGCCCTTGTGGCTAAAGGGATCAGAGGGTATGGAGAGAAGGCAGGTACGGGATACTGAGTTGGATGATCAGCCATGATCATATTGAATGGCGGTGCAGGCTCGAAGGGCCGAATGGCCTACTCCTGCACCTAATTTCTATGTTTCTATGTTTCTATGTTTCTATATGATGCTGTAAATCTAACTAAATAGTGCACTTTGGTGTGCATTTTACCTTGCAAAAACATGCTTCTGTTTAGGTAATTATTTCAAACCTTTTCATGGATATGCTGCCATCCTCAGATCCTGAGGGCACGATTTATACCCACCGCAGTGACAAGGAACTGGAAGCCGAGATTGGGAGCCACTTCCCACTCACTGTGCTAGAGGCTGGAGCACGTGCACCTTAATGAATCTGTGACCATCTGCTAGTTAATGCAATGGGGTGGTTGTTATTTTTATCATCCAGCTGAGTTTACACAGCAGTAACCAGCAACCATGACCTGCCGAAAGTATCATTTAAAATCAGCTCCATGCGTTGCAATGACAAAATAGCAGAGGGAATTTGACACTTGGCAAATGCAACGATGCATTTTGGCTGAAATTACGGTGCTAAAGTCAAACCTTTTTATAGTCCATCACTTGACTTGATGTTGTGGGTTTAAACATCTGGAGTGAATATTTGATCCGTCTGTAATGTGGCAATTTAGTCTGAATATAATTGGTTTATGGCTGGCTGGTTATGGTACAGAGAGATGGGGAGCCTGGAAATGTTACTTCAGAAATGTAATTGAGCAACTGTAGAAAAAAAGAGCAACTGGAATCCTTGGGCAAATGAAGCAAACAACAATTGCAGGGCAGTCAACATCTGGCATGTGAAGAAGGCTTGAG
The DNA here is from genome assembly GCA_038087875.1 of Malacoraja senta. Classification (NCBI taxonomy): domain Eukaryota; kingdom Metazoa; phylum Chordata; class Chondrichthyes; order Rajiformes; family Rajidae; genus Malacoraja; species Malacoraja senta. The sequence goes on from CM075977.1 coordinate 389,213,858, forward strand.
GTTTTCATCATAATTTTTCCAAGCTCGCACCGTTTTCCTGATATCTAGGGTGGCACAGTGGTGCAGTGGTAGAGTTGATGCCTTTCAATGCCAGGGGACCAGGTTTGAGCCTGACTATAGGTTCCCACTGCACAAGTGTGGACTCCAACTTGTCGGATATTTTTAAAACAGAGATAGATAGATTTTTGATTACTTCGGGTGTCAGGGGTTATAGGGAGAAGGCAGTAGAATAGGGTTTGGAGGGAGAGATAGATCAGCCATGATTGATTGGCAGAATAAGCTTGCTGGGCCGAATGGCCTAATTCTGCACCTATTACTTATGGCCTATATGTCGGTGAAACCAAGCGCAGGATCAGCGATTGTTTCTCTGAACACCTCCGCTCAGTCTGCCAAAACCTACCTGATCTCCCGGTTGCTAAACATTTAAACTCCCCCTCCCATTCCCCTACTGACCTTTCTGTCCTGGACCCCCTCCACTGTCAGAGTGAGGCCCAGCGCAAATTGGAGGGACAGCACCTCATATTTCACTTGGGCAGCTTACACCCCAGTGGTATGAACATTGACCTCTCTAGCTTTTGCTCTCTCTCCATCCCTCCCCCTTCCTAGTTCTCTGATCAGTTTAACAGTCCGATGCTTAAATTTTAATTCTGTATGCTTTGTCACCTTCTCCTAGCTAACTGCATTTTCCTCGATTGCATCCGCTTTGATCTCTCATTTTCACGCCTCCCCCTCCCCTGACTCTCAGTCTGAAGAAGGATCTCGACCCGAAACATAACCTATTCCTTTCGTCCAGAGATGCTGCCTGTCCCGTTCAGTTACTCCAGCATTTTGTGTCTATCTTTCATGTACAGAGATGTGATCAGTTTAACCTGGCATCATGTTCGGCACAAACATTGTGGGCCGAAGGGCCTGTTCCTGTGCTGTACTTTTCTATGTAGGAAAGAACTGCAGATGCTGTTTTAAATCGAAGGCAGACGCAAAATGCTGGAGTAACTCAGCGGGACAGGCAGCATCTCTGGAGAGAAGGAATGGGTGATGTTTCGGGTGGAGTTCGGGTCAGGGCTGAAGAAGTGTCTCGACCCAAAACGTAACCCATTCCTTCTCTACAGAGAGGCTGCCTGTCCCGCTGAGTTACTCCAGCATTTTGTGTCCACCTGTACTGTTCTATATTTTATGTTTTAATGTTGTTTATTTCGTCCGAGCCAATGCTTGCTCTTTGCTATTTTTGGTGTCTAACTGGGCAATGGCATGGGAAGAGGCAGTTGCTGCTGGATTTCTTAACACTAGTAACATTCACGTTCTTGTAGCATTTTATTTGTGAAGTGCAAGAAATAATATTTGCATTCTAAGACTTGCATTTTAAAAGTATGTTTTACATTGTAAAGCGCTTCAAACCTATTTAGTTTTTGATTACTATTTTTTTGGTCTTAAAAACAATTGCCAATTTGCACACAGCTGGGTTCCACAAACCAAAAAAATGAAAAATGAATTTTCCTTTCATTGCACTAAATTTAGTTGGATTTAAATTATTCTGCCAATTTACTTCAGCTGTGAGTATGTACTTTGTTTAGCATCTCCAGCGCATTTCTTCCATGTAAATACAAAACACAAAGTGTCGGAGTGTCAGCGGATCAGGCAGTACCTCTGCAAGGCATGGGTAGGTGACGTTTTTTTTAGTTTTTAAGTTTAGTTTATTGTTACGTGTATCGAGGTACTATGCAAAGCTTTTGTTGTGTGCTAATCAGGCAGCGGAAAGATAATGCATTCGACAAGGTTCCGCACGGTAGGCTGCTCTGGAAGGTTAGATCACATGGGATCCAAGGAGAGGTAGCTGTATGGATAGAAAATTGGCTCCATGGAAGGAAGCAGAGGGTGATGGTGGATGTTTGCTTCTCGGACTGGAGGCCTGTGACTAGTGGTGTGCCTCAGGGAACTGTGCTGGGCCCGTTACTGTCTGACATCTATATCACTGATTTGGATGAGAACATACAGGGCAGGATTAGCAAGTTTGCAGATGATACAGGATTTGCAGATAGTGAAGATGGTTGTGAAAAATTGCAGCAGGATCTTGATCATTTGGGCAAGTGGGCTGAGAAATGGTTGATGGAATTTAATGCAGAAAAATGTGAGGTGTTGCATTTTGCAAGTCTAACATGGGAAGGACCTACACAGTGAATGGTAGGGCTCTGGGGGGTGTTGTAGAGCAGAGGGATCGAGGTGTGCAGGTGCATAGTTCCCTGAAGGTGGTCGCAGGTAGATCGGGTGACCAAAAAGGCTTTTGGCACTTTTGGCCTTCATCAGTCAGAGTATTGAGTATAGAAGTTGGGAGGTCATGTTGTAGTTGTATAAGACGTTGGTGAGGCCACATTTAGAGTATTGTGTTCAGTTCTGGGCACCGTGTTATAGGAAAGATGTTGTCAAGCTGGAAAGGGTACAGAAAAGATTTACGACGATGTTGCCAGGACTAGAGGGTCTGAGCTTTAGACAGAGATTGAGGAGGCTGGGACTCTATTCCTTTGAGCGCAGGAGGACGAGGGGTGATCTTTTACATCAAACCTGCACAAGATGGACAACCAATTCTCTATTCAAGTTGCACCCACCAGCGATCCCCGCACATTGACACTGGTACGTATGATAAATGCTGTTATCGTACCTGCCTCAACTACCTCCTCAGGCAGCTCATTCTCATTCTCACCACAGAGTGAAAAATTGCCAAGAGGGTCAACTTTACATTTATACCTAGCCAATTAACCTATAACCTTGTACGTCTTTGGAGTGTGGGAGGAAACCGAAGATCTCGGAGAAAGCCCACGCAGGTCACATGAAGAATGTACAAATTCCGTACAGACAAGTTGTAGTTTGGATCGAACCCAGCACTGTAAGGCAGTAGTTCTACTACTACATTGCCATCATGTTGATAACAGTGGCAGGACAGTTGGAACTGCATTAGAATACTTTGGCTAGAAACACAACTGAATTTGAAGGACAGTTTATAGTCTCATAGTTTATAAAATCATGAGGGGAGTACAATGAAGAGACCAATACAGTATTTTACAACGAGTAGATCAATTAAAAACCAGAGGACATTGGTGTAAGGTGAGAGGGCAACCTTTTCACTCAGAGTGTATTTGTATGGAATGAGCTGTCAGAGGAGGTGGTTGAGGCAGGGACTATAACAGCATTGAAAAGACATTTGGACATGGACATGTAAAGGAGAAGTACAGATAGGTATGGGCCAAATCCAGGTAGCTGGGACTAGTGCAGATGAGGCATCTTGGTCGGAAAGGGCAAGTTGTGCTGAAGGGCCTGTTTCCACGTTGTATTACTCTATTAACATCCCAACATATTTACTCAACACCCTGACTGTAGAGGAACCAACGAGAGAGCAGGCTATTCTAGACTGGGTATTGAGTAATGAGGAAGGGTTAGTTAGCAGACTTGTTGTGCGTGCCCCCTTGGGCAAGAGTGATCATAATATGGTTGAGTTCTTCATTAGGATGGAGAGTGACATTGTTAATTCAGAAACAACAGTTCTGAACTTAAAGAAAGGTAACTTTGAGGGTATGAGATGTGAATTGGCCAAGATTGACTGGCAATTAGTTCTAAAAGGGTTGACGGTGGATATGCAATGGAAGGCATTTAAAGACTGCATGGATGAACTACAAAAATTGTTCATCCCAGTTTGGCAAAAGAATAAATCAAGGAAGGTAGTGCATCCGTGGATAACAAGGGAAATCAGGGATAGTATCAAAGCAAAAGATGATGCGTACAAATTAGCTAGAAAAAGCAGCATACCAGAGGACTGGGAGAAATTCAGAGACCAGCAGAGGAGGACAAAGGGCTTAATTAGGAAAGGGAAAATAGATTATGAAAGGAAACTGGCAGGGAACATAAAAACTGACTGCAAAAGTTTTTATAGATATGTGAAGAGAAAGAGATTAGTTAAATCAAATGTAGGTCCCTTGCAGTCAGAAACAGGTGAATTGATCATGGGGAACAAGGATATGGCAGACCAATTGAATAACTACTTTGGTTCCGTCTTCACTAAGGAAGACATAAATAATCTGCCGGAAATAGCAGGGGGCCGCGGGTCAAAGGAGATGGAGGAACTGAGTGAAATCCAGGTTAGTCGGGAAGTGGTGTTGGGTAAATTGAATGGATTAAAGGCCGATAAATCACCAGGGCCAGATAGGCTGCATCCCAGAGTACTTAAGGAAGTAGCTCCAGAAATAGTGGATGCATTAGTGATAATTTTTCAAAACTCTTTAGATTCTGGAGTAGTTCCTGAGGATTGGAGGGTAGCAAACGTAACCCCACTTTTTAAGAAGGGAGGGAGAGAGAAAACGGGGAATTACAGACCAGTTAGTCTAACATCGGTAGTGGGGAAACTGCTAGAGTCAGTTATTAAAGATGGGATAGCAGCACATTTGGAAAGTGGTGAAATCATTGGACAAAGTCAGCATGGATTTACGAAAGGTAAATCGTGTCTGACGAATCTTATAGAATTTTTCGAGGATGTAACTAGTAGAGTGGATAGGGGAGAACCAGTGGATGTGTTGTATCTGGACTTTCAGAAGGCTTTCGACAAGGTACCACATAAGAGATTAGGATACAAACTTAAATCACATGGTATTGGGGGTTCAGTATTGATGTGGATAGAGAACTGGCTGGCAAACAGGAAGCAAAGAGTAGGAGTAAACGGGTCCTTTTCACAATGGCAGGCAGTGACTAGTGGGGTACCGCAAGGCTCAGTGCTGGGACCCCAGCTATTTACAATTTATATTAATGATCTGGACGAGGGAATTGAAAGCAACATCTCCAAGTTTGCGGATGACACTAAGCTGGGGGGCAGTGTTAGCTGTGAGGAGGATGCTAGGAGACTGCAAGGTGACTTGGATAGGCTGGGTGAGTGGGCAAATGTTTGGCAGATGCAGTATAATGTGGATAAATGTGAGGTTATCCACTTTGGTAGCAAAAATGGGAAGGCAGACTATTATCTAAATCTAAATAGTGGCCGATTAGGAAATGGGGAGATGCAGCGAGACCTGGGTGTCATGGTACACCAGTCATTGAAAGTAGGCATGCAGGTGCAGCAGGCAGTGAAGAAAGCGAATGGTATGTTGGCCTTCATAGCAAGAGGATTTGAGTATAGGAGCAGCGAGGTTCTACTGCAGTTGTACATGGTCTTGGTGAGACCACACCTGGAGTATTGCGTACAGTTTTGGTCTCCAAATCTGAGGAAGGACATTATAGCCATAGAGGGAGTGCAGAGAAGGTTCACCAGACTGATTCCTGGGATGTCAGGACTTTCATATGAAGAAAGACTGGATAGACTTGGCTTATACTCGCTAGAATTTAGGAGATTGAGAGGGGATCTTATAGAAACGTACAAGATTCTTATGGGGTTGGACAGGCTAGATGCAGGAAGATTGTTCCCGATGTTGGGGAAGTCCAGGACAAGGGGTCACAGCTTAAGGATAAGGGGGAAATCCTTTAGGACCGAGATGAGGAAAAACTTTTTCACACAGAGAGTGGTGAATCACTGGAACTCTCTGCCACAGAGGGTAGTTGAGGCCAGTTCATTGGCTATATTTAAGAAGGAATTAGATGTGGCCCTTGTGGCTAAAGGGATCAGGGGGTATGGAGAGAAGGCAGGTACGGGATACTGAGTTGGATGATCAGCCATGATCGTATTGAATGGCGGTGCAGGCTCGAAGGGCCGAATGGCCTACTCCTGCACCTATTTTCTATGTATCTATGTATCTATGAAAGCCATCACACAAAATCCTTCTTGGCAACCGTATTCAAGATTCAAGATTCAAGATTCAGATTAATTGTCACATATACCTATTAAGGTATTACCCTATCTACCCATGGCACCGCTTTCAGAGATCTATGTACCTGCACTCCTCGATTCCTCTGCTCCACAACACATTCCAGGGCCTTACCATTCATTGTGAAGGTCCTGCCTTGGTTTGACTTGCCAAAATGCAATAAATGCAAAACTTATCTGCATCAAATTCCTGCTGTCTTTTTGATAACCATTTTCACTACCTGTGATGCCACCTGCTTTAGTGTGATCTGCAATCTTACTGAGCATGCCCTCATTCCCATACATTCTCATCCAAATCGTTGATATAAACCACAAACAGCAATGGGTCCAGTACTGATCCCTGAGACACATCACTAGTCACAGGCCTCCAGTCTTAAAAACACCCTTCCACCAATACCCTCCGCTTCCTCGCAAGATGCCAATTCTCTATCCAGTTTGCTAACTCTCCCATCTGATCTAACCTTCCCGAGCAGCTATGTTTTATATTGCGCTGTATACATTATGTTCTATATTCTACATTGGATACTTGTCTAGTGACGTAACTAGTATGCCCTATCTAGTGTGCTTGAGTCTAGGATCAGAGACTCAGAATAAAAAATATGTCGTAGAGTTATACAGCATGGAAACAAGCTCTTCGGTCCAACTTTCCCACACTGACCAACATGCCCCATCTACACTGGACCGACTTGCTCACATCTGGCCCGTATCCCTTTAAACATTTGGCCCAATCACTGCTGGAGCATACCACTTTGAATCATAGTCATCGAGTCCTATAGTGTGGAAACCGGCCCTTCAGCCCAAATTGTCCACACTGACCCACATGTCCCATCCACATATGTTCCCTGTACCTGTCTAAATGTTTCTTAAACATTGCGATAGCACCTACCTCAACTACCTCTGGCAGCTTGTTCCATTAACGCACCTTTAGAAAGGAGACGAGGAGGAATTTCTTTAGTTAGAGGGTGGTGAACCTGTGGAATTAATTGCCACACATGGCTGTGAAGGCCAAGGCAATGGTTATTTTTAAGACGGAGATTGACAAATTCTTGATTAGTAAGTGTGTCAAGGGAGAAGGCAGGAGAATGCGGTTGAGAGGGAAAGATAGATCAGCCATGATTGAATGGTGGAGAAGTCTTGATGGGTCGTATGGTCTAATTTGCCTTCAATGATTTATGAAATTATGAACTAATCACACTGCTACCATCCCATATAGAAAGCAATGTTATTTTTGTTTCTGTGTGTTTTGTATAGGTCATGTGGCCTATTCAGTGCTGAATAGTGTCTATTAACTGAAGGCTTTTTCAGTGGGTAATGTATTAGTGTGAGCTGACAAATGATCCATCTCTCAGACTTTACCTCAAAGTCTCTCACATGCTAATAACCTTTTTTGCCCTTCTATCTGTTATCCACTGAACTGCAATCATTCTTTCTTTCAGCTTTTGTCTCTTTGTTTTCATACCCACAGACAGTGGTTGATAACATTAATATAAATTTCCCTCATTTTCTGCTCAGGATCCATTTGGATATCAGGGGATGAATGATTGAATTATGTAACAACCAACTGGAGAGTTGCTGCCTTTCAGAGCCGAGACTCGGGTTCGATCCTGACTACGGGTGCTGTCTGTACGGAGTTTGTACGTTCTCCTTGTGACCTGCGTGGGTTTTCTCCGAGATCTTCGGTTTCTTCCCACACTACAAAGACGTACAGGTTTGCAAGTGAATTGACTTGGGGTAAATGTAAAATTGCCTCTAGTGTGTGTAGGGTAGTGTTAATATGCGGGGATCGCTGGTCGGTGCGGTGGGCCGAGGAGCCTGTTTCTGCGTTGTATCTCTAAACTAAACTAAACAAACTTAAGAGGCTTCAAAATTCTTCACATTCAAAATAATCATTGTTGACACCTGTCTACTATTGTAATGCAGAAAAATAGCAAATTCTATATTTTTGTTGATGTTGGTTGGTTTGGAGATATACATTGTCAAAGGAAACGAAAAACTGCAGAAGCTGCAGTCTTGCACATAACACAAATTGATGGAGGAATTCAAAGGTTCAGCCAGCATACGGTCATAATTCATGAGGAATAGGAGTAGAATTAGGCCAGGAATCCTGCACCAGCACTCCCAAGTCCTTTTGCTCCTCCGATTTCTGGATTCTCACTCCATTTAGAGAATAGTCTACGCCTTTATTCCTACTATCAAAATGCATGACGCCACACATTGCCACACTATATTCCATCTGCCACTTCTCTCCCCATTCTCCCAAACTGTCCAAGTCCTTCTGCAGAGTCCCTGCTTTCTCTCCTCTACCTGCCCCTCCACCTGTTTTCGTATCATCCGCAAACTTGGCCACAAAGCCTTCGATCCCCTCGTCCAAATCAATAATATACAACGTGAAGAGTAGCGGCCCCAGCACCGACCCTTGCAGAACTCCACCGGTCACTGGCAGCCAACCAGAAAAAGCCCCCTTTATTGCCAAACTTTGTCTTCTGCCATCCTGTCAAACTGCTATCAATGCTAGTATCTGCCCTTTGATACCGGGGCTCTAATCGTCTGAAGCAACTACGTGAGGCACCTTATCAAAGGCTTTCTGAAAATCTAAGTAAACAACATCTACTGACTCTCCTTTGTCTGTCCTGCTATTTACTTCTTCAAAGAATTCCAGCAAATTTGTCAAGCAAGACCTTCACAAAGCCATGCTGACCAGCCTATTTTATCGTGAACTTCTAAGTACTCCGTAACCTCATCCTTTATAATGGAATCTAAAATCTTACCAACCACCAAAGTCAGACTAACCAGCCTATAGTTCCCACTATTCTGCCTTGCTCCCTTCTTGTGCAACGGGTTGATATTGGCAATTTTCCAATCATCTGGGACCTCTCCTGTCTCTAGTGATTCTTGAAATATCACTGTCAATGCCTCCACAATCTCTAACGCCACCTCTTTCAGAACCCCAGGGTGCAGTCCATCTGGCGCAGGTGACATCCACCTTCAGCCCTTTCAGCTTCCCAAGCACCTTCTCCCCAGTAATAGTCACTAACTTCAACCCCCTGACTTTCTTGAATTTCAGGCACATTGCTGATGCCTTCCACTGCGATGACTGATGAAAAAAAGGTTATTCAACTCCTCTGCCATTTCTTTATTCCACATTATCACTTCTCCTGTATCACTCTCCAGTGGTGCAACATCCACTTTTGCCTCTTTCTTGCTCTTTATATAACTGAAGAAACCCTTGCTATCCTCTTTTATATTATTGGTCAGCTTACCTTCATAGTACATCTTTTCTCTACGTATGTCCTTTTTCGTTACCTTCTGTTATTCTTGAAAAGCTTCCCAATCCTCTGGCTTCCCACTAATCTTTGCTATGTTATATGCCTTCTCTTTTCATTTTATCATCTGAGGAGGGAATGGACAGACAACATTTTGGGCAGGAGCCTTTTTGAGACCGTGTGGAATATAGGGGTATGATGTGTAAGAAGGAACTGCAGATGCTGGTTTAAACCGAAGATAGACACAAAAAGCTGGAGTAACTCAGTGAGACAGGCAGCATCTCTGGAGAGAAGGAATGGGTGACTTTTCGGATCGAGACCCCTCCAGACTCAGGGTGACGTTTCGGGTTGAGACCCTTGAGAAAGTAGGGATGATGTTTCCTATTCCAATCAGTTTAAAGAAGGGTACCAACCCGAAATGCCACTTGTCCATTCCTTCTGCAGATGCTGCCTGACCCGTTGAGTTTCTTCAGAACATTGTTTAGTTTTGAGATACAGCACGGAAACAGGTCCTTCGGCCCACAAGGTCCGCGCGACGAGCGATCCCCGCATATTAACACTCTCACACGAAGGACAATTTTGTACATTTATACAGAGCCAATTTACCAACATACCTGTACGTCTTTGGAGTGTGGGAGACAATAGACAATAGACAATAGACAATAGGTGCAGGAGTAGGCCATTCGGCCCTTCGAGCCAGCACCGCCGTTCAATGTGATCGTGGCTGATCATTCCCAATCAGTACCCCGTTCCTGCCTTCTCCCCATATCCCCTGACTCCGCTATTTTTAAGAGCCCTATCTAGCTCTCTCTTGAAAGCATCCAGAGAACCTGCCTCCACCGCCCTCTGAGGCAGAGGGAGGAAACCGAAGATCTCAGAGAAAACCCACGCGGTCACGGGGGGAACGTAAAAACTCCATACAGACAGGACCCATAGTGGGGATCGAACCCGGGTCTCCGGCGCTCAAGCGTGTAACTCTACCGCTGCGCCACCGTGCTGCCCATGCCGTGTTTTGTATTGATTTAATTATTTTTGAGCAAGTAAGTAAGAAGGCTGATAAAGGCAAGACAATAGACATCGTCTGTATGGATTATGGTAAGTCAATTGACAGGATTACTAAAATCCGTATCGATAATAGGGGCTGGTTAATTGCATCCAAAACTGGCTTGGTTATTGAGTCATAGTCATACAGCATGGAAGGCGGCACTTTGGCTCAAATTTCCCACACTGACCAACATGTTCTATCTGTGGAATTCTGTGGAATTCTCTGCCTCAGACGGCGGTGGAGGCAGGTTCTCTGGATGCTTTCAAGAGAGGGCTAGATAGGGCTCTTAAAAATAGCGGAGTCAGGGGATATGGGGAGAAGGCAGGAACGGGGTACTGATTGGGGATGAACAGCCATGATCACATTGAATGGCGGTGCTGGCTCGAAGGGCCGAATGGCCTACTCCTGCACCTATTGTCTATTGTCTATTATCTGCACTAGTCCCATCTCCTTGTCTTTAGCCCACATCCCCCTAAACCTGTCCTATGCATGTACCTGTCTAATTATTTCTGCAGCTTTGCAATAGTCCCTGCTGCAACTACCTCCTCTGGCAGCTCGTCCCATACACCCGCCACCCTTTGTGTGAAAACGTTCCTATTAAATCTTTCTCTCTTCACCTGAAACCTATGTCCTCTGGCTCTCAAATCCCCTACTCTGTGCCTCTCATGATTTTCCTCTCATGATTTTATATACCTCTATAAGATCACCCCTCATCCTCCTGCACTCCAATGAATTGAGTCCCAGCCTGCACAACCTCTCCATATAGCCCGGACGCTTGAGTCCTGGCAACATCCTCGCAAACCTCTGTACCCTTTCCAACTTGACAACATCTTTCCGATAACATGCTGCCCAGAAATGAATACAATACCCTAAATGTGGCCTCACCAATCTTATATTACTGCAACATGACCTCCCAACTCTATACTCAATGCCATGACTGATGAAGGCCAATGACCCAAAGGCCTTTCAGACCACCCTATCTACCTGTGTCATCACCTTCAAGGCGTTATGTACCTGCACTCCCAGATCCCTCTGCTCTACAACACTCCCTGTGTAGGTCCTGCCCTGTTAGACTTTCCAAAATGCAACAACTCACATTTTTCTATATTAAATTCCATCAACCATTCCTTAGTCCACCTGGCCAACCAATAGCCAATCTTACTGCAATTTTTAGGAATAACTCAGCGGGACAGGCAGCATCTCTGGAGAGAACGAATGGGTGATGTTTCGGGTCGAGACCCTTCTTCAGACTGAGTGTCAGGGGAAAGGGAAATGAGAGACATAGATGGCGATATAGAGAGATATAGAACAAAGAAATAAAAAATATGGAAAAAAAGTAACGATGATCAAGGAAATGGTCCATTGGGCTATGGGCAAGGTGAAAATGAGTTATAGACTATGAAATTCACCAAGACATCAGTGGAACTAGTACAATAACTAGGATGGGGAGGCATGGAGAGGGAGGGTATGGAAGGGTTACTTGAAGTTAGAGAAATCAATATTCATACCACTGGGGTGTAAGCTGCCCAAGCAAAATATGAGGTGATGGTCCTCCAATTTGCGCTGGGCCTCACTCTGACAGTGGAGGAGGCCCAGGATGGAAAGGTCAGCATGGGAATTGGAGGGGGAGTTAAAGTGTTTGGCAACTGGGAGATCAGATTATTTATAACCCAGCAGTATGAATATTGATTTATCTAACTTCAAGTCCCCTTACATCCCCTTTCTTTCCATCCCTCCCCCACCCTAGTTGTTTTACTGGTTTCACTGGCATCCTGGTGAGTTTCATTGTTTTCACCTAGCCCACAGCCAACAGTAGACCATTTCCTTGATCATCATTACATTTTTTGCACATCTTTCATTCAGTTCTGGTATATCTCTCTGTATCACCATCTATATCTCTCATTTCTCTTTCCCCACAGTCTCTTGGTCTGAAAAGGGGGTCTCACCCAGTTCCTTCTCTCCAGAAATACTGCCTGTCCTGCTGAGTTACTCCAGCATTTTGTGTCTATCTTTGGTGTAAACCCGCATCTGCAGTTGCTACTTATACACAGCTGCAGTTTTGACAACCATTTTCTCTATCTGCATTACCACCCAGTGTTGTATCATCTGCCTACGTCTCATTAAACCAATGTTCTCTTGTTCTTGATTCCCCCCACGCTGATAAAGGACTTTGTGCATTCACCATATCTGTTGGAAAATATCCTGCCAAATGTGTCATTGTCCGCAGTGACTGAAGCAATGAGAGTCTGAGTGATAATTAGAATTATGCAACACGGTATACACTATTCATCCTGACCGGTCTATTTCTCCTGTTTGGATGATGTTACCCAATTACTTGTGCCTCCCACCTCCTTCCTTAAGGCTCAGGACTGAGATGAGGAATTCTCTGCCACAGAAGGCAGTGGAGGCCAATTCACTGGATGTTTTCAAGAGAGAGTTAGATAGAGCTCTTGGGGCTAACAGAATCAAGGGATATGGGGAGAAAGCAGGAACGGGGTGCTGATTTTGGATGATCAGCCAGTGATCACATTGAATGGCGGCGCAGGTTCAAAGGGCCGAATGGCCTATTCCTGCACCTATTTTCTATATTTCTATGTTTCTATGTTAAAACAGGCGCTTTTGAAATATTTGTCTTCCGAGGTCCACTAACCCAACAAATAATCTACCGAAGCAATAGACATCAGAAAGAAACAATATATTCAGAAGTAAGAAATGACTTGCATTAAAATAAAGAACATGATGTGTTTGTCAGTGAATTGAATGGTCAGAGTCCTTGAGTTGCTTTGACCAACGGGACATACTTGGCAGCAACTGGATGAACATTGCAAAATACTATGAAGGATTTGGGAAGGTTTCTTTTGAAATACAATATGAAAAGATGAGTAGATTCTGAAACCCATCTGCAGCACAAGTTGATTTTAAATGTGCTGGCGTTATATCACAGAAAGGCCATATGTGCACATCAGATATCCTTGTTCAACATGACTTGATCGCAATGGGTATTCATGTTAATGTAACATTTCCACAGCGCTTTGATGCTTTATTAGATTAAGAATATCAGTGAGATGTGTCAATATTTGAGAGTAAAATAAAGCATAAAGAACATCCCGCAACGCCCTTTAATATTCAAAAGCAAACTTCTGGTGATTTCTACTTAGTGCTGACAATTGTAAACAGACAGAAGCGCTGTCATCCATTTGTTAGAAGATCTCCGAAGAGATGTGATTAACTTTTTTAAACAGATCTGAGCCGCATTGTTGTGAGATGTGATGTGGGTACCAAGTTCCAGGAACTACTCCCATCGTTGATGAAGGAATATCAATATCAACTCTCATGGACTCTATTCCTTGGAGCGCAGGAGGATGAGGAGAAGAATAGATCATGAAAATGCACAGAGTTTCTTTTACACAGTCGGGGAATCGAGAACCAGAGGAATATAAGTTTAAGGTGAAGGGGAAAAGATTTAATAGGAATCGAGGGGTCACGTTTTCACACTAAATCACGTGATGAATAGATCAGGAAGATGTACAGTCTCTTTCCCAGAGTACGTGAATCGAGGACCAGAGGACATAGGTATAAGGTGAAGGGGTAAAGATTTAATAGGAATCCGAGGGGTAACTTTTTCACACTAAGGGTGGTGGGTGTATGGAACGAGCTACAAGAGGAGGTAGTTGAGGCAGGGACTATCCCGATGTTCTCCTGCCTTCTCCTCATAACCCCTGACACGCATACTCATCAAGAATCTATCTATCTCTGTCTTAAATATATCTATTGACAACCTCCACAGCTTTCTGTGGCAATGAATTCCACAGATTCACCTCCTTCTGAATAAAGAAATTCCTCCTCATCTCCTTCCTAGAGGAGCCTCCTTTAATTCTGAGGATATGACCTCTGGTCCTAGGCTCTCCCACTAGTGGAAACATTCTCTCCACATCCACTCTATCCAGGCCTTTCCATATTCGGTAAGTTTCAATGCGGTCCCCCCTCATCCTTCTAGAATCCAGCGAGAAGAGGCCCAGTGCTGTCAAACACTCTTTCTTGGGATCATTCTTGTAAACCTCCTCTGGACCCTCTCTAGTGCCAGCACATTCTTCCTTCGAAATGGGGCCCCAAATTGCTCACAATACGCCAAATGTGGTCTGACCAGCGCCTTATAGGGTCTCAGCATTACATCCCGGTTTTTGCATTCTGCTCCTCTCGAAGTAAATACTCGCACAAATGCCGTATAACCGTTGAGCTTGAATAAAAAAGTTATAAAATTCTGCTACTGGA
>CM075977.1:389228470-389303471 GCA_038087875.1 Malacoraja senta
AACTCCAGCGAGTAGAGGCCCAATGCTGTCAAGGTTTAGGTTTATCATTGCCACGTGTACTCAGATACTGTGAGAAGTTGTGTTGAGTATATTCATAGAGACATACAGTGTGGAATCAGGCCGTTCAGCCCAACTTGGCCATGCTGACCCACATGCCTATCTATTCTTGTCCCACCTACCTGTGGCTCATACCCTTCTAAACCCATTCTATCCATGTACCTGTCTAAATGTTTCTTCAATGTTGTAACAGTGCCGACCTCAACTTCCCCCTCTGGCACTTTGTTCCATACACCCACCACCCTTTGTGTGAAAAAGGTACCCCTCAGATCCCTTTGAAATCTTTTCCCCTTCACCTTAAACCTATGACTTCAGGTCCTCGAATCACCTACTCTGGGTAAGGGATTCTATTCCTCTAGTGATAGACACAAAAAGCTGGAGTACCTCAGTGGGACAGGCAGCATTTCTGGAGAGAAGGAATGGGTGACGTGTTGGGTCAGGACACTTCTCGACCCGAAACGTCACCCATTCCTTCTCTCCAGAGATGCTGCCTGTCCCGCTGAGTTACTCCAGCTTTTTGTCTTTCTTCAGTTTAAACCAGCATCTGCAGTTCCTTCCTACACTATTTCGCTCATGATTTTATACACCTCTATAAGATCACCCCTCATCCTACTGCACTCCGAGGAAGAGTGTCCCAACCTACTCAACCTCTCCCTGTAGCTCAGACCCTCGAGTCCTGGCAACATCCTCGTAAATCTTCTCTGTACTCTTTCCAGCTTTCCTATAACATGGTGCCCAGAACTGAACACAATAATCTAAATGTGGCCTCACCCAATGTCTTATATAACTACAACATGACCCCCCAACACCTCAGGTTCTTATTAAATCTTTCCCCCTCACCTTCAACCTATGTCCTCTGCTTCTTGATTCCCCACTCTGGGTAAAATACCTTCTCTATTCCTCCCATAATAGAACAATGGAGCAATGCCCTAGCCTGGACTGATCTGTTTCTGTACCTCATGAAATCACGCTCATTTGTGCTGCCTAAACAATCTTTCACAAAAAGGAAGAGTCAGTTTAAATGCCATCTCACTGTGAGTGAAGCAGATCAGATCAGATAAAAACTTATCTGGCATCGCAGGATTTTTAAACTTGAATTGCAATGCTACACATGCTCACCATCGACAGGGAGTCAACCGGGATTAACGGGCCTGTCCCACTTACGTGTCCTTGGCACGCAAATTACGCGACCTCGAGGCGAGTTAGATAGAGCTCTAGGGGCTAGTGGAGTCAAGGGATATGGGGCGAAGGCAGGCACGGGTTATTGATAGGGGACGATCAGCCATGATCACAATGAATGGCGGTGCTGGCTCGAAGGTCCGAATGGCCTCCTCCTGCACCTATTTTCTATGTTTCTATGTTTCTATGTCGCGTTGAGCCGCGATGGTCTGCGAAGGTCGGGCGCGATTACATGCGTACGCCCAGCCGTCTGGAGCGCATGACGTCACTTGAAGATGGACACAAAGCTGCAGTAACTCAGCGGGACCGGCGGCATCTCTGGAGAGAAGCAATGGGTGATGTTTTGTGTCGAGACTCTCCTTCAGTCTGAAAAGAAGTGCCTTGACCCAAAACGTCACCCATTGCTTCTCTCCAGAGATGCTGCCGGTCCCGCTGAGTTACTCCAGCAATTTGTGTCTATCTTCAATTTTCTTGGCCCCGCTCTGGGAGTAGAAGTGGGGGCGGATCCGGACCGCAACGGCCGTGAGCTCCAGGATGAGTTCGGCGATCGTTTGCCTGCTTCTGCTGCTGTTGAAGGTTCTTGGTTCTTGGTTTCTTGGTCCTCCAAAATATTCCAAATGGAATTTAAACTGGAGGTGGTGGAGGGAGGACTTAAGCCAGAAAGGGTTTTTGGGAAGAAAGAGCTACCTTAAATTTAGTTGCATCTGGTTGGGTAACTATGGTAGGGTGAAGATTATTCCATGCTTTAATTGTGCGGGGGAAGAATGAATTGCTGTACACATCTGTCTTGGTAGCTGGAATCTCAAATTGGATCGAATGTCCTCGTCTGCTCCTAATTGGTTTGGGTTTGGTGTAGGTCTTGTAATCTATGTTGAGCTGACCATTTAACATTTTGTAAAAACAGGTCAAACGTGAGACGTTGCGTCGCGCCAGGGTCTTGGGCCTGTCCCACTTTGGCCGTCACTTCCGCGACAGGCCGTTGGCGCGCGAAGATTTAGTTCACCACAAAAACTTCGGAGCCCCGCGCGATGTCGCACACAACTCCATACCCCTCTGCGCTTCTAAGTGGGACCGGCCCCGCGCGGCCATACGATGCCCATGCGCCTCAACGCGACGACGAGGTCGCGTAATTTGCGTGCCAAGGACAGGTAAGTGGGACAGGCCCTTAAGGATTTATCTCTGGAACACCACTACAGGTAATTCAAGAAGTAAAATGCTATGGGCAAATTAAACATCGCATTTACCAAGCCAATTAACCTACAAACCTGCACGTCTTTGGAGTGTGGGAGGAAACCAAAGATCTCGTAGAAAACCCACGCAGGTCACGGGGAGAACATACAAACTCCGTACAGATAGCACCCATAGTCGGGATCGAACCTGGGTCTCCGGCGCGGCATTCGCTGTAAGGCAGCAACTCTACCACCGCGCCACTGTGCCGCCCAAACAGTTGTATAAGATGATCGTGAGGCCACATTTAGAGTATTGTGTTCCGTTTTGGACACCATGTTATAGTCCATGGATGAGGAGGAGCTATAGATACATAGATACATAGAAAATAGGTGCAGGAGTAGGCCATTCGGCCCTTCGAGCCTGCACCGCCATTCAATACGATCATGGCTGATCATCCAACTCAGTATCCCGTACCTGCCTTCTCTCCATACCCCCTGATCCCTTTAGCCACAAGGGCCACATCTAATTCCCTCTTAAATATAGCCAATGAACTGGCCTCAACTACCCTCTGTGGCAGAGAGTTCCAGAGATTCACCACTCTCTGTGTGAAAAAGTTTTTCCTCATCTCGGTCTTAAAGGATTTCCCCCTTATCCTTAAGCTGTGACCCCTTGTCCTGGACTTCCCCAACATCGGGAACAATCTTCCTGCATCTAGCCTGTTCAACCCCATAAGAATCTTATACGTTTCTATAAGATCCCCTCTCAATCTCCTAAATTCTAGCGAGTATAAGCCAAGTCTATCCAGTCTTTCTTCATATGAAAGTCCTGACATCCCAGGAATCAGTCTGGTGAACCTTCTCTGCACTCCCTCTATGGCTATAATGTCCTTCCTCAGATTTGGAGACCAAAACTGTACGCAATACTCCAGGTGTGGTCTCACCAAGACCCTGTACAACTGCAGTAGAACCTCGCTGCTCCTATACTCAAATCCTCTTGCTATGAAGGCCAACATACCATTCGCTTTCTTCACTGCCTGCTGCACCTGCATGCCTACTTTCAATGACTGGTGCACCATGACACCCAGGTCTCGCTGCATCTCCCCATTTCCTAATCGGCCACCATTTAGATAATAGTCTGCCTTCCCGTTTTTGCTACCAAAGTGGATAACCTCACATTTATCCACATTATACTGCATCTGCCAAACATTTGCCCACTCACCCAGCCTATCCAAGTCACCTTGCAGTCTCCTAGCATCCTCCTCACAGCTAACACTGCCCCCCAGCTTAGTGTCATCCGCAAACTTGGAGATGTTGCTTTCAATTCCCTCGTCCAGATCATTAATATAAATTGTAAATAGCTGGGGTCCCAGCACTGAGCCTTGTGGTACCCCACTAGTCACTGCCTGCCATTGTGAAAAGGACCCGTTTACTCCTACTCTTTGCTTCCTGTTTGCCAGCCAGTTCTCTATCCACATCAATACTGAACCCCCAATACCGTGTGATTTAAGTTTGTATCCTAATCTCTTATGTGGTACCTTGTCGAAAGCCTTCTGAAAGTCCAGATACAACACATCCACTGGTTCTCCCCTATCCACTCTACTAGTTACATCCTCGAAAAATTCTATAAGATTCGTCAGACACGATTTACCTTTCGTAAATCCATGCTGACTTTGTCCAATGATTTCACCACTTTCCAAATGTGCTGCTATCCCATCTTTAATAACTGACTCTAGCAGTTTCCCCACTACCGATGTTAGACTAACTGGTTAGACCTATCTTGGGGAACGGCTGCTAACCAGCAGCCGTCTGTTAAATTCACTTTTTTACTTAGTTTTTAGTTTTTTTCTTGTTTTTGTCTATGGGGAATTTTGACTTTTAATGTGGGGAGGTAAGGGGAGAAACTATTTCTAGGTCCCTACCTGGTCGGTGAGGCAGCTTTTTCTCCGGGCTGCCCCGTCGACCCGTCCTTGCGGCCTACCAGCGGGCGTGGAGCGGCGTTTCCTGGCGGGGACTGTTGGTCGACGTGGGCCAGTCGAGCCGAAGGGCCTGTTTCCATGTATGACTATGAATCTATGACTATGAATAAAGGCTGTTGACAGACAGTGAAGGACTTGGATAATGCTTGGTGTTATTTTCACTTACAATCCCCTTCTGATGATGAATGACAAGGATAAATAAACTGAATGAGCAGTGCTGAGGTTGGGTATTTTGGAGCTTTGATGTCAGTGTGATGGGAGGTCGCTGGCCATGTGGTACCTGGATATAGTCTGCAGCTAAAAAAACAATTAGGTTCTTTTCAGTTAAATCAAGTAAACAGTGAGTAACTCAAGTAAACGCAAGGAACTGCAGATGCTGATTCACAAAGCAAAGGCCCACGATGCCGGAGTATCTCTAAACTAAACTAAAAATCTAGACTAAACCCAATGGGTCGGGCAGCTAATCTTAAGGACATTGATAGGTGACATTTCGAGTCGAGGTTCTTCATCAGACATTGTGGTAGGGAGTAGAAAATTGGAAGAGAGATAAAGGTGGGACAAAGCCTGACAAGATAGGTAGATTAAAGAGACTATCCACTTATATTCCTTCCTCTGACTTCATATTTCGCATGTCTATCCTTTTCTTCTTATCTTACACTTTTTGTCTTCTCATCTCTGGCCTTCGTCCAACCATCTACCGATCAAGAACCCCCTTCACCTGTATCAGTAAAGTCTGAAGTTATGTTAAATTATTTACATGAGGCACAATAGTGCAGATGCTTGACTAGACAGGTAGACAATCTGGGTAGACAGCCAGAGGTTTGCGAGAATCCTCCCAGGTATGAATTGGTTAACATGTGATGAGTGCTTTAAAGCACTGGGCCTGTACTTGCTGGAGTTTAGAAGGATGAGGCGGGAACCTTATTGAAACCTACTGAATAGTAAAAGGCCTGGACAGAGTGGATGTGGAGAGTATGTTTCCATTAGTGGGAGAGTCTAGGACCAAAAGCCATGGCCTCAGAATTAAAGGATGTACCTTTAGAAAGGAGATGAGGAGGAATTTCTTCAGTCAGAGGATGGTGAATCTGTGGAACTCATTGCCACAGACGGCTGTGGAGGCCGTTAATGGATATTTATAAGGTAGAGTGACTGATTCTTGATTAGTACGGGTGTCAGGAGTTAGGGGGAGTACATGCGTACGCAAAGCCGTCTGGAGCGCATGACGTCATTTGAAGATGGACACAAAGCTGCAGTAACTCAGCGGGACCGGCGGCATCTCTGGAGAGAAGGAATGGGTGACGTTTCGTGTCGAGACTCTCCTTCAGTCTGAAAAGAAGTGTCTTGACCCAAAACGTCACCCATTGCTTCTCTCCAGAGATGCTGCCGGTCCCGCTGAGTTACTCCAGCAATTTGTGTCTATCTTCAATTTTCTTGGCCCCGCTCTGGTAGTAGAAGTGGGGGCGGATCCGGACCGCAACGGCCGTGAGCTCCAGGATGAGTTTGGCGATCGTTTGCCTGCTTCTGCTGCTGTTGAAGGTGAGACGTTGCGTCGCACCAGGGTCTTGGGCCTGTCCCACTTTGGCCGTCACTTCCGCGACAGGCCGTTGGCGCGCGAAGATTTAGTTCACCACAAAAACTTCGGAGCCCCGCGCGATGTCGCACACAACTCCATACCCCTCTGCGCTTCTAAGTGGGACCGGCCCCGCGCGGCCATACGATGCCCATACGCCTCAACGCGACGACAAGGTCGCGTAATTTGCGTGCCAAGGACAGGTAAGTGGGACAGGCCCTTAAGGATTTATCTCTGGAACACCACTACAGGTAATTCAAGAAGTAAAATGCTATGGGCAAATTAATCATCGCATTTACCAAGCCAATTAACCTACAAACCTGCACGTCTTGGGAGTGGGAGGAAACCAAAGATCTCGGAGAAAACCCACGCAGGTCACGGGGAGAACGTACAAACTCCGTACAGATAGCACCCATAGTCGGGATCGAACCTGGGTCTCCGGCGCGGCATTCGCTGTAAGGCAGCAACTCTACCACCGCGCCACTGTGCCGCCCAAACAGTTGTATAAGATGATGGTGAGGCCACATTTAGAGTATTGTGTTCCGTTTTGGACACCATGTTATAGTCCATGGATGAGGAGGAGCTATCTTGGGGAACGGCTGCTAACCAGCAGCCGTCTGTTAAATTCACTTTTTTACTTAGTTTTTAGTTTTTTTCTTGTTTTTGTCTATGGGGAATTTTGACTTTTAATGTGGGGAGGTAAGGGGGGGAACTATTTCTAGGTCCCTACCTGGTCGGTGAGGCAGCTTTTTCTCCGGGCTGCCCCGTCGACCCGTCCTTGCGGCCTACCAGCGGGCGTGGAGCGGCGTTTCCTGGCGGGGACTGCCCAGCGGGGACTGCCCAGCACCTTCAGCTTCGGTGGCGGCACAGCGCTGGAGCGCTATCGCGTAGCGGAGCGGGCGATGCCTTGCCTGGGTCGCCGCGCTGGATCGACGCGCTGGAGCTCCGGTGAGCTGGACCGCCGAGCTCAACACCTCCGGGCTGCGGGACTGTGGAGCGACCAGCCGCGGGCGGCGGCGCCGACCCTAACATCGGGAGCCTCGGAGCTCCAAATCGGCGCGGCCTTGTTGGCTTCAGGTGCCACGGACTCCGGTAGGAAATCTGCCGCTCCAGGTGGCCCAGCTGCTGCGAGGACTCTCCCGACGCCGGGGCAACAACACCCAGTGAGAACGGCCAGGAACATCGGGCCTCCGTAGAGGCAACTGTGGAGGCCTCAATAGGCCTGACTTTGGGTGAACTGGGGTTGGGGACTGGACATTGTGCCTTCCCCCACAGTGGTAATCACTGTGGGGGGATGATTTTTGTGTGTTAATGATATTTTATTTTATGTCCAAGATGGCTGCCGAAAGGGAGAGTGGACACTGGCGCGCTTTAGCAGCCGCTGTTCTCTCTTCCATATTGTGTTTTTGATTTTTGTTTTTGGATTGAATTCTCTCTTTAATTTGTGTACTCGTGATGTCTTTACTATTT
The DNA here is from genome assembly GCA_038087875.1 of Malacoraja senta. Taxonomy (NCBI): domain Eukaryota; kingdom Metazoa; phylum Chordata; class Chondrichthyes; order Rajiformes; family Rajidae; genus Malacoraja; species Malacoraja senta. The sequence goes on from CM075977.1 coordinate 389,235,892, forward strand.
ATTTCATTCCGCTTACATGTTTCTACTATTTGTTAAACTTGGTAAGGTGTCCTTGAGACTTTTGAAAGGCGCCCATACATAAAATGTATTATTATTATTATTATAGACAAGCTGGAAAAGGTGCAGAGAAGATTTACGAAAATGTTGCCAAGACTCAGGGGCCTGAGCGGTCCTGGGAGCGGTTAGGACTATTCCTTGGAGCGCAGGAGGATGAGGGGTGATCTTATAGAGGTGTACAGAATCATGAGAGGATTAGATATGTTAAATGCACAGAGTCTCTTGCCCAGAGTAAGGGAATCGAGAAGCAGAGGTCACAGGTTTAAGGTGAGGGGGGAAAGATTTAATAGGAACTTGAGGGGTACATTTTTAAAGAAAGGGTGGTGGGTGTATGCAACGAGCTGCCAGAGTAAGTTGTTGAGGCAGGGACTATTTAAGAAACAGTTAGACAGATTCAAGGATAGGACAGGTTTAGAGGGATGTGGGCCAAACACAGGCAGGTGGGATTTGTGTAGATGGGGTATGTTGGTCGACGTGGGCAAGTCGGGCCGAAGGGCCTGTTTCCATGTATGACTATGAATCTATGACTATGAATAAAGGCTGTTGACAGACAGTGAAGGACTTGGATAATGCTTGGTGTTATTTTCACTTACAATCCCCTTCTGATGATGAATGACAAGGATAAATAAACTGAATGAGCAGTGCTGAGGTTGGGGGTTTTGGAGCTTTGATGTCAGTGTGATGGGAGGTCGCTGGCCATGTGGTACCTGGATATAGTCTGCAGCTAAAAAAACAATTAGGTTCTTTTCAGTTAAATCAAGTAAACAGTGAGTAACTCAAGTAAACGCAAGGAACTGCAGATGCTGATTCACAAAGCAAAGGCCCACGATGCCGGAGTATCTCTAAACTAAACTAAAAATCTAGACTAAACCCAATGGGACGGGCAGCTAATCTTAAGGACATTTATAGGTGACGTTTCGAGTCGAGGTTCTTCATCAGACATTGTGGCAGGGAGTAGAAAATTGGAAGAGAGATAAAGGTGGGACAAAGCCTGACAAGATAGGTAGATTAAAGAGACTATCCACTTATATTCCTTCCTCTGACTTCATATTTCGCATGTCTATCCTTTTCTTCTTATCTTACACTTTTTGTCTTCTCATCTCTGGCCTTCGTCCAACCATCTACCGATCAAGAACCCCCTTCACCTGTATCAGTAAAGTCTGAAGTTATGTTAAATTATTTACATGAGGCACAATAGTGCAGATGCTTGACTAGACAGGTAGACAATCTGGGTAGACAGCCAGAGGTTTGCGAGAATCCTCCCAGGTATGAATTGGTTAACATGTGATGAGTGCTTTAAAGCACTGGGCCTGTACTTGCTGGAGTTTAGAAGGATGAAGCGGGAACCTTATTGAAACCTACTGAATAGTAAAAGGCCTGGACAGAGTGGATGTGGAGAGTATGTTTCCACTAGTGGGAGAGTCTAGGACCAAAAGCCATGGCCTCAGAATTAAAGGATGTACCTTTAGAAAGGAGATGAGAAGGAATTTCTTCAGTCAGAGGATGGTGAATCTGTGGAACTCATTGCCACAGACGGCTGTGGAGGCCGTCAATGGATATTTATAAGGTAGAGTGACTGATTCTTGATTAGTACGGGTGTCAGGAGTTAGGGGGAGTAAGCAGGAGAATGGGGTTGAGACGGGAAGATCAAATGGCAGAGTAGACTTGATGGGCCAAATGAATGAATGAATGAATGAATGAATGAATGAATGAATAAGTTTATTGGCCAAGTATGTACACATACAAGGAATTTGCCTTGATGCTCTGCTCACAAGTAACAACAAAAAATACAATAACAATTAAGAATGACACATAAAACATTAAACATTAATAATAAAACATTACAGTTTAAACATGTGAATGAAATAAAATACCAGAGCAAAATGAGGCTACAGACTTTTGGTTATTGAGTAGAGCTACTGCTCGTAAAAAAAAAAGCTGTTTTTATGTCTGGCTGTGGCAGCTTTGACAGTCCGGAGTCGCCTTCCAGAGGGAGGTGATTCAAAGAGTTTGTGGCCAGGGTGAGAGGGGTCAGAGATGATCTTACCCGCTCGCTTCCTGGCCCTTGCAGTGTACAGTTCGTCAATGGGGAGAAGGATGCAATCAGAAGGTTGCAGAGTATAGGAGCAGGGAGATTCTACTGCAGTTGTACAGGGTCTTGGTGAGACCACACCTGGAGTATTGCGTACAGTTTTGGTCTCCAAATCTGAGGAAAGACATTCTTGCCATAGTGGGAGTACAGAGAAGGTTCACCAGATTGATTCCTGGGATGTCAGGACTTTCATATGAACAAAGACTGGATAGACTCGGCTTGTACTCGCTAAAATTTAGAGGATTGAGGGGGGATCTTATAGAAACTTACAAAATTCTTAAGGGGTTGGACAGGCTAGATGCAGGAAGATTGTTCCCGATGTTGGGGAAGTCCACGACAAGGGGTCACAGTTTAAGGATTAAGGGGAAATCCTTTAGGACCGAGATGAGAAAAACATTTTTCACACACAGAGAGTGGTGAATCTCTGGAACTCTCTGCCACAGAAGGCAGTTCATTGGCTATATTTAAGAGAGAGTTAGATGTGGCCCTTGTGGCTAAAGGGATCAGGGGGTATGGAGAGAAGGCAGGTACAGGATACTGTTGGATGATCAGCCATGATCATATTGAATGGCGGTGCAGGCTCGAAGGGCCGAATGACCTACTCCTGCACCTATTTTCTATGTTTCTATGTTTCTAACAACCTTCTCAGCTGATCGGACGATTCGCTGCAGCCTCCGGATGTTCTGTTTGGTGGCTGAGCAAAACCAGACCATGATGGAGAAGGTGAGGACAGCCGTGTAGAATTGGACCTTCATTGCCTGTGGCAGATTGTGTTTCCTCAGCTGCCGCAGGAAGTACACCTTCTGTTGGGCCTTTTTGACTGTGGAGTCAATGGCCTAATTCTGCTCCTATCACTTGTAAACTTATGAACTTTTTTACCCAGGTTGGACATGTCAAGGACTAGAGGGCATAGAGTTAAGATGAAAGGTGAAACGTTTGAAGGAGACAAGCGGGGCAAGTTTTTAACAGATAGTGTGGTGGGTGCCTGGAATGCACTGCCAGGGCGATACAATGTGATAGTGGCATTTAGGAGGCTTTTAGATAGACACCTGGGTACACAGGGTATAGAGCGATATGGATCACATCAGGCAGAGGAGATTTATTTAATGTGGCAGTGGCTTTGGCATGCACGTTGTAGGCCAAAGGTCCTGTTTGTGTGCTGTTCCATTCTATGTTGAATCAGGAGCAAACAGAAAGAGAGCTGCTGGAGGAACTCAGTTGGTCACGCAGCTTCAATGGAGGGAAGTGGACAATCGACATTTTGGGTTACCATCCTTCATCTAGACGGAAAGAGTAGAGTGGAAGAAGCCAGTCTAAAGAGATGGGGGATAACAAGAAAATGTGATAGATTACAAGAGGAGCCAGATAAACGTAGAACTGATGCCTGATAGACATGATGTGGAACTGCAGATGCTGGTTTATACCAAAGATAGACACAAAGTGCTGGAGTAAATTAGCGGGTAAGGCAGCATCTCTGGAGACAAAGAATGGGTGATGTTTCAATAGGTGACTTCTTCTGAAGAAGGTCCCGGCCGGAAGAAGGGTCCCGACACAAAACGTCACACATCCTTTTTCTCTTGAGATGCTGCCTGACCCGCTGAGTTACTCCAGCACTTTGTGTTTACCTGATGGACATGAGTAGTACGGGTGTCAGAGGTTATAGGGAGAAGGTAGGAGAACGGAGTTCGGAGGGAGAGATAGATCATACATGATTGAATGGCGGAGATGACTTGATGGGCCGAATAACCTAACTATCACTTATGATCCTATGATCTTATGAGTTTCATCATAGTGAAGTGTGGGGGGATGTATTTTGATAGATGAAATAAGGTTACACATTGCACGGATAATTGGTATCTCAGTGGAGGGGGAGGGGGGTGGGCGAGAAGAAAGAGATTCAAGAAGCCAAATTAGCAAATCATTAAATGTAGTGAAGCAGGTTAATAAGGCCATAAAAATAATCTTTTAAAAAATAGTGAGAGTTTCTGGAGGAAAAGAATGATAAAAACAGAGGTGTTTTTCCCAAGATTGCATTAGATCTTGATTGACTATTTTAAAGCATTTATGTGTAATGAGGCAGAATTAATTAGTGAAATCGTAATGACGGATGCGCATTCAGTTTGTGAGTGACAAATTTAAATCTGAAACTAGTCATAAACTTAAAGGCATTTACACTGTTGTTGGTGCAGATTGGCAAATTAGATAAAAGGTGCAAAGATGTAGGACCAAAATTCGTGATGAAGATACATTCTTTTGAGAAATAAAGATTCTGAAGGAAATGGGATCAATGTGTGGCTAATTAATAATACTGCAAGTCGTAGAAACAAAGAACTGCAGATGCTGGTTAAGGGACACAAAGTGCTGGAGTAACTCAACAGGTCAGGCAGCATTTCTGAGGAACATGGACAGGTAACGTTTCAGATCGAGACCCTTCTTAACGTCAAGAAAGGAAACTGATTGTGTAGGAAGGAACTGCAGATGCTGGTTTACACCGCAGATAGACACCAAATGCTGGAGTAACTCAGCGGGACAGGCAGCATCTCCGGATAGAAGGAATGGGTGGCGTTTCGGATTGAGACCCTTCTTCAGACTGAGAGTCAGGGGAGAGGGAAACGAGAGATATGGAAAGATAAGGTGTGAAAACGAGAGATCAAAGAGGACGAAGTTCAAGGAAAATGTAGAATAGATCATCGTTAGCTAGGGGAAGGTGACAACGAGGCATACTATATAAAATTTAATCAGGAGGATCGGTTGGAGAACTAGGATGGGGAGAAACTGATTTATTGGTTCATAATAGAGATTGATGCTTCCCGAACACTGAACACGGTTAGCAATGGACAAGAGGGGTCTTTCTATCGGTCTTCTTCTCCTTGATCTTATTTTCAGGCTAACACTTGTTTCACCTCGGAGTTTCTGATAATGTCCTGCCTTTCACCTTGTGTGCACGGAAATAATTGCGCTATTTCAAGGGATTTGCAAACATTATTTGTCTAATTATCATAATTACCACGCCGGTGATATATGTAGTCATACTGTAAATGAGCAGGTCTACCAACTAACTCTCCACTGATGAAGCAATCAGTTTGTGACCCATCCTTATCTCCACGCTTAATCAAGCAGTGTCGGTATGTCTTCATTGGTTCTTTGTTGTCGCGTATGCACTGCACTGTGAAAGCTCATATGTGCACAAGCCGCCATAGCTTGATGCCATTTACAAAAAGAAAAAGTCCAAAGTCCACAGTCTGGTTCACATGCTGGATGTACTGGTGCGCCCAAGATGCCGGTGAGCCCAGGTATGCCCCCAGGCTGCTGCGGGGCCTCCTCCGTGGCCCTCGACCGGCCCGGCCCGCCAACCAACGTCCCTCTCCTCGCCCGCACGACCGCCTTTGTGTCACTGGCAACACCCTCATAAATCTTCTCTGCATCCTTATCCAGCCTAACAATGTCATTCCTATAACAGGGTGACCAACAACTAAACACAATGCTCTAAATGTGACCTCAACAATGTCTTGTGCAATTCTCCAATCTTCCCTCTCTATGGCCATAATATTCTTCAGCGGGCGGCACGGTGACGCAATGGTAGAGTGGCTGACTTACAGTGCCTGAGACCCGGGTTCGATCCTGACTACGGGTGCTGTCTAAACGGAGTTTGTACATTCTCCCCATGACCTCCCCATGACCAGCGTGGCATTTCTCTGGGTGCTCCGGTTTTCTAGCACACTTCAAAGATGTGCAGGTATGTACGTTAATTGACTTTGGTCAAATCACTAAATTGTCCCTAGTGTGTAGGATAGTGCTAGTGTATGGAGATCGCTGGTCAGCATGGATTCGGTGGGCCGAAGGGCATGTTTCCATGCAGTATCTCAAAAACTGAACTGAAACTAAAAACTAAGACCTGAAGAATATAGTCCTAACCTACTCAACCTCTCCCTCTGCACCCTTGAGTTCTGGCAACGCTCATGAATCTCCTCTGCACCCTTTCCTGCTTAACATCATTCCTATAGTGGGGTGACCAAAACTAAACACAATACTCTAAATGTGGCCTCACCAATGTCTTGTACAATTCTCTAATCTTCCCTTTCTATGGCCATAATATTCTTCAAGGGTGGCACGGTGGCACAGCAGTAGAGTTGCTGCCTTACAGTGCCTGAGACACGGGTTCGATCCTGACTACAGGTGCTTGTCTGTATGGCGTTTGTTCGACACCTGCGTGGGTTTTCTCCGAGACCTTCCGTTTCCTCCCACATTCCAAAGACGTACAGGTTAGTAGGTTAATTGGCTTGGTATAATTGTAAATTGTCCCTAGTGTGTTGGATAGTGCTCATGTATGGGGATCGCTGGTTGGTACGGACTCTGTGTCAGGGGTAGTGTACGGGTGTCAGAGGTTATGGGAAGAAGGCAGGAGAATGGGGCTAGGAAGAAGAGATAGATCACCCATGACTGAATGGCGGAGTAGACTCGATGGGCCGATTGGCCTAATTCTGCTCCTTTTACTTATGGCCGAAGAGCCGGTTTCCCCATTGCATAACTTAGAGATTAAAATCCTAACTTGCTCAACCTCTCCCTCTAGCTCGGACCCTTGAGTCCTGGCAACATCCTCATAAATCTTCTCTGCACCCTTTCCAGCTTAACAACATCATTCCTGTAGCGGGGTGACCAAAACTAAACAACGATACTCTAAATGTGGCCTCACCAATGGCTTGCACAATTCTCTAATCTTCCCTCTCTATGGCCATAATATTGTGCACAGTACTCCAGGCCTAATTGCTCTTGCAATATTGAAAACCTCATCAGCGTCAATATTTTCTAAAACGATATTATGGACATGACGGTAAAGTTGGGTCCCTGTTCCTGAGTGAAAAAATAATAATTACCAGCCCACTGTGACATTGAAAAAAAAAATTGACAGTGAAATGCAGCACAAATCATACGAGAAACAGATTTTAATTGGATAAGAAATGAAATATATATTGGAAGACAGCCTGGAAAAGGGCCAACTCAGATTCCATTTGTAACTATATTAGAGAGAAGTGATTTACAATTATGTAGAGGCTCCTTGTGCGCAGACAGTCAGAGCAAACTGTCACCTCTCACAAGTCTTAATTGATGAAGATTGGGAGGCAGCAAGAGATTGTCATATGCCTTAGTGCTACGCTGGAATTGAATCCGATTTTGGATAGATCTTTCTCAGATAAAATGGCACCTTAATACAACACTCCTATTAGGCACAGTCCTTTCGCTATCAGGACTTCCTTTTTAATATCCATTGCAAACTGTTTGCCATATGTCTTACTGATTCATTGCTCATTGCTCCTGAAAAATGTATTTTGCCGTTTGAAACCCATAGAGCCGCCGCGCGTAAATTTACGATCCAAAACCGTGATGAATTCCGCTGCTGTGGAGAAACAAAATTATTCATGAATATCAAAGCAGGTGCACCTCGATAAATTTGTGCGCTGTTTCTGCATTATGTCTGGGATGTCAGGAGGGTTGGAATGATAAATGTTTCACCTTGTCAGCTCGAAAAAGCATTTTCTTCCCTGCTCTGAAGACTTTGGTGATAGAGACCAGTTAAGGAATGTCAGAGGCATTTAATTGTGGCCTCTCCTGCTCCTCCTGCTTTGTTATCTCTCCAACTGGACTTCAATAGATTTGGATGCACAAAGGAAGGCAATTATGTACACCTAGTTTAATGCAATATTTACCCAGTGAATTGCCACATAGACTCATCGCTATTGTTGTGACCAGGCATGGTCATTTTGTGCTGCAATTCTGAATTCACTGTAAAAATGACTTTGCTCACATTCTAAGACAGTCCTTATAGTTTAATCATTCTAAACTGGAACTCAAGTAGAATGTCCAGGGTGGCACACTGGTGCAGCAGTAGAGTTGCTGCCTTACAGTGCCAGGGACCCGGGTTCGATCCTGATCACGGGTGCTTCTGTACGGAGTTTGTACGAACTCTCTGTGACCTGCGTGGGTTTTTCTGGGTGCTCTGGTTTCCACCCACACTCCAAAGACGTGCAGGTTTATACGTTAATTGACTTTGGCAAAATTGCTAAATTGTCCCTAGTGTGTGGGATAGTGCTAGTGCACGGGGTGATCGCTGGTCGGCACCGACTCGGTAGGCTGAAGGGCCTGTTTCAGCACTATAACTCTAAAGTCTAAAGAGCATAGATAGTTTAAATGTTGCCGAACCTGCTGCATATATCCTGTGTTTTCTAATGTTCTGTGTGTCTATACTGTCAATGCAAAGCAATTTGAAATTTTCCATATTCTTCTGATGAAATGTGTGGGGGAATTTTGTGCTGCTTTGTGCTACCCATACCCTGTATCTGGCTTTACTCGGATAAGCACAGACACAAACCATTAACAGCTCGCAGATAGGTGGTGAGTCTGGTGAACGTCGGTTTATTCACCAATCTTGTCCAGTAAAGTCACCACATTTTTCATTTTTATTTCTTTTCCTTCTCTTTGTTCTATTGATGCGACAACTTACGGTCGCCCAACAACAATACGGAATCTACTCCGTGTTTTGTGGTGCGCTCTGTTAAGGCTTTCAATAAGCCAACTTTAGTTTAGTTTAAAGCAGAAATAGACACAAAATGCTGGAGCAACTTAGCAGCATCACAGAGAGATTTAGGTCATTTGGAAGAGTGGGCTGAAAGATGGCAGATGGAGTTTAATGCTGATAAATGTGAGGTGCTACATCTCGGCAGGACAAATCAAAATAGGACGTACATGGTAAATGGTAGCGAATTGAGGAATGCAGTTGAACAGAGGGATCTAGGAATATCTGTGCATAGTTCCCTGAAGGTGGAATCTCATGTAGATAGGGTGGTAAAGAAAGATTTTGGTGTGCTGGCCTTTATAAATCAGAGCATTGAATATAGAAGTTGGGATGTAATGTTAAAATTGTACAAGGCATTGGTGAGGCCAATTCTGGAGTATGGAGTACAATTTTGGTCGCCTAATTATAGGAAGGATGTCAACAAAATAGAGAGAGTACAGAGGAGAATTACTAGAATGTTGCCTGGGTTTCAGCAACTAAGTTACAGAGAAAGGTTGAACAAGTTAGGTCTTTATTCTTTGGAGCGCAGAAGGTTAAGAGGGGACTTGATAGAGGTCTTTAAAATTATGAGCGGGTTAGACAGAGTGGACGTGGATAAGCTTTTCCCATTGAGAGTAGGGAAGATTCAAACAAGGGGACATGACTTGAGAATTAAGGGACAGAAGTTTAGGAGTAACATTAGGGGGAACTTCTTTACTCAGAGAGTGGTAGCTGTGTGGAATGAGCTTCCAGTGGAAGTGGTGGAGGCAGGTTTGATTTTATCCTTTAAAAATAGATTGGATGGGTATATGGACGGGAAAGGAATGGAGGGTTATGGTCTGAGCGCAGGTAGATGGGACTAGGGGGAAGTTAAAAATATATATATAAATTAAAAAAAGTGTTCGGCACGGACTTGAAGGGCCGAGATGGCCTGTTTCCGTGCTGTTATGGTTATAGAAGGAATGGGTGACTTTTTGGGTCGAGACCCATGTTAGTTTAGTTTAGTTTAGAGATACAGCACGGAAACTGGCCCTTCGGCCCACCAAGTCTGCACCTACCAGCGATCCCTGCACATTAACACTATCCTTCACACATAAGAGACAATTTACATTTCGACCAAGCCAATTAACCTGCATACCTGTACGTCTTTGAAGTGTGGGAGGAAATCGAAGATCTCGGAGAAAACCCATGTGGTCACGGGGAGAACGTACAAACTCCATAGCACCCGTAGCCGGGATCGAATCCGGGTCTCTGCCGCTGCAAGCACTTTAAGGCAGCAACTCTACTGCTGCGCCACCATGCCGCCCACCAACTTGTTCGATAGACTCACCACTGATCTATGAGCTACAGTATTTAATTTTGTGTCTGTGCCTATCAGTTCAGTTTTCAGATTTAATTTAATGTCACGAGCACCGAGGTACAGTGAAGATCTTTTGTTTTTGTTGCATGCTAACCAAACAGTGGAAAGACAATGTATTCTTGTAAATTCGAGTATTGGCCTCATTTGATTAAACTTTCTTCCTGTCACAAATCTCGTGAACATTTGGTTCATTCCCTCCTTTGTAAGTCTATGCTTTATTTAGTCAGGAGGCCAAACCTGTACAAAGTCTCCCAGATACTGTGGGCCCCATCTAATTGGAGCAAATCATCTTTGCGCACTAAAGTCTTCTTGCAATCAGGCAGGAGGTGCCTTCCCTAATTGCTCATCATACGTGCATGCTAATATTCAGCAATTAATATCAAAGGTCCTTCTGAACACAGCGTATATAGAACACATAACATTACAGCACAGGAACTAGGCTCACCAATACTAAGTAAAACTTGGGGGAGTAAAAAATGTACAAGACATTCTCACTGAAAACACTTACCAAGACATGAGCTATAGGGGTGTTATTTCAAGTCAAGTCAAGTTTTATTCATCACTTGCACATGAAGTGCAGTGAAATGAATTTGCCAGCAGCAGTACAATAAAAAAAAGAACACACAATACACAATAAAAAATTAACACAAACATCCACCACAGCATTCATCACTGTGGTGGAAGGCACAAAGTTTGGTCAATCCTCCCCCGTGGTCAGGACCACAACCCTCCGCATTCGCCGCTGCGGGCGTCTAGATGTGCAGACAAGGTAAGTCCAGGTAGGTCCTGAATCGGTGCCTCCCCACAGGAGACCACGGCTTCAAGATGGTGTAGGCCGCAGGCCGGCGGCCGAAGATCTAAAGTCCCCGCCGCGCCGCATCCAGAAGCACCGCAGACTGCAGGGCCGGCGGTCAGAGTTCCTCTCCAGGGATCCCCAGCGAGGGATCCCGCTCCGGACGGTAAGTCCCCGCCGCGACCGCGGTTAGAAGTAGGCCACGGGCCGGCAGTCGGAGCTCTTCTCCTCCAGGGTCCCCAACGAGGGATCCCAGGCTGCGGACGCCACGCCAGCTGGAGGCACCGCAGTCTGCGGCTTCTGGATGATGTAGGCCGCGGGCCGGCGGATGGAGCTCCTCTCCAGGGATCCCCGGCAAGGGACCCCGCTCCGGACGGTAAGTCCCCTCCGCGCCCACTTAGGCAGTTTATAATCCAGCAGTATGATTGTTGATTTATCTAATTTAAAGTAATTCCTTCCTGCCCTCCACCTCCCAACTCTAGTTGTCCTACTAGTTCCACTGTTCGCATCCTTGCATCCCTCTTGTTAGCACATCTTCCCGGACCAACAATGGGCCATTGTGGACTCAACCCTTCCTGAGGTAATCTGCTGCCAACCCTGATTTGTTCTGGCCTTTTCTCAGCTCCAGTTCCGTCCCCCCCCCACCTTTATCATTCAGTCTGAAGAAGGGTTCATTCAGTCTGAAGAAGGGTTCGAAACATCACCATTTATTTTTCTCCGGAGATGCTGCATTATCCCGCTGAATTACTCCAGCATTTTGTGTCTATCTTCGCTATAAAGAAAGGTTGGACAGGCTGGTACTTTATTTATTGGAGCGCAGGAGGCTGAGGGGTGATCTTATTGAGGTGTATAAAGTATTGAGGGGAATAGATAGGGTGAATGCACAGAGTCTTTAACCCAGAGTAGGTGAATGAAACACGCAAGGACATATGTTTAAGGTGACAGGGGCAAGATTTAATATGAACCTGAGGGACAGCTTTTTCACAAAGAAGGTGGTTGGTATATGGAACCAGCTGCCAGAGGAAGTATTTGATGTAGATACTATAATAGCATTTAAAAGATGCTTGGAAAGGCACATGGATAAGAAAAGTTCGAATGATATGGGCCCAGCACAGGCAAATAGCATAGAAGGGGCATCTTGGTCAGCATGGATGTTGGGTCGAAGGGCCTGTTTCCATGCTGTATGACTCAATGAGTCTAGTTACATAGAAAATGAAACAGTACGGCACAGCACAGGAGCCACAGGGCGGCACAGTGGCGCAGCGGTAGAGTTGCTGCCTTAAGGGGAGTTTAGAAGAGTTTGCCCTCGATTCAAACTCGCAGCACGGTCGACATGTGGTCCTAGGAGGTCCTATGATGTCACTGGAACTCTCCTTCATGCTCAAGGGAAGTTCCCGCATACTCACGGCCTCAGCTAGGTCGCGGAAAATCTTTCAGCATGTTGAAAATTTTTCCGAGAGTAAAAATTGGTCGGTATGGTTCTTTTGAACTCGTAGTGCAGTGGACTGGGGTCGTTATTTAGTTACAGGCAGTCGAGGGCAGCCGTAGGCAATCTCCTTCACTGACCGGGCATTTTAATTGGCTCATTGGAGTTTTCAGGACCAAGGAAAACCAACCAGTAATGTTAAATGCCCGCTAAACTTTATTAAACATTGTCTGACTTCTTAAAATTATCTCCACTCCCTCTCCCCCCCTTCTCTCCCCTTCTTTCCCATTCTCTCCACTTCTCTCCCCCTCTCTCCCCCTCTCTCCCCTACTCTCCCCCCACCCCCTTCCCCCCCCCCCCCCCGCGCTCTCTAAAGGACTTACCGTTACTGTGCAGCCGTCTTTTACTTTCCTCTTCATCGCAGGTGTGAATTTCAGACGGCTCTCCCCCGCTTTTCCTGGCCCCCACCTTTGCGATGTGTTTGTATGTGTGTGTGTGTGTGTGTTGACAGTCAATCTGGCTCGCGGTTTCATCGTTGACGGTCGATCCAGCTCGAGGTTTTTCAGGCGAGTGCCCTCGAGCTTGAAGGTCGAAGACACTCTTCTGAACTCGTGGATTAGGTCGCCGCAGTGGGACAGCCCCTTTACAGCGCTTGCAGTGCCGGAGACACGGGTTCCATCCCGACTTTGGGTGCTGTCTGTACGGAATTTATACGTTCTCCCCGTGCCCACGTGGGTTTTCCAGGATCTTCATTATCCTCCCAAGCTCCAAAGACGTACATGTATGTAGGTACATTAGCTGGGTGTGTGTGTGTACATTGTCCCTAGTGTGTGTAGGATAGTATTAATGTGCGGGGACCGCTGGTTGCCGGGGACCGCTGGTTGGCGCGGACTCGTTGGGCCGCGCTGTATCTCTAAACTAAACTAAACCAATCCATCAGCCCACCAAGTCTCCCCGACATAATACAATGCAAATGCTGGAATCTTCAGCAGTGCTGGACGAACTCAACAGGTCAGGCAGCATTTGAAGAAGGGTCTCGGCCCAAAACGTTACCCATCCATTCTCTCTGTAGATGTTGACTGACTTGTTGACCTCCACCAACACTTTGTCTTTTACCCATCTGCCTGTACATAGTCTATGTCCCTACATTCCATTCATGTTCATGTATCTGTTTAAATGTCTCTTAAACGTTGCTATTGTACCTGCACCCACCACTTCCCCTCACCCTGCATTCCTGGCACGAGTCCGCGCCAACCAGCGATCCCCTGTACATGTAAAATGAAGTGATTTACAAATCTCCTTCAAACATTCCCCTTTGCACCTTGAAGCTTCCCTTTAGTATTTGACGATTCCGTCCTGGTAAAATGACTGTCTCTGCAGTATCTACACCTCTCATAATTTTATATACTTCTATCAGGTCACACCCTCAGCCTCCAGAGAAAATATCCGTTTATCCAACCGCTCATCACAGGTAATATTTTCTAATCCAGGCAACAACCTGGTGAAAATCTTCTGCATCCTCTCCAAATCCTACCTGTATTATGGCAACTAGAAGCTGAACACAAAATCTATCCTAACTGGGCGGCACAGTGGCGCAGCGGTAGTGCTGCTGCCTTATAGCTCCAGAGACGCGGGTCGGATCCTGAGAATAGGTGCTATCTGTGTGGAGTTTGTGTACGTTCTCCCTGTGACTGCATTGGTTTACTCCAGGTGCCACGGTTTGCTTGCACATCCCAAAGATATGCGGGTTTGTAGGTTAATGGGCCTCTGTACATTGTCCTAAGTGTGCAGGATAGAACTAGTGCACGGGTGATTGCTGGTTGGCGTGGACTCGGTGAGCTGAAGGGCCTTTTTCCACGCTCTATCTATAAACTAAAGTGCACTAAAACTTAGACTAAACAAAAATTTGGTTGAAAGTATATGAAGATTAGATCTTGCTTGGAATAATGTGAACAATTTAGGCTCCCATGCTATCAGAAGAATTTTGCATGGCATTATATAGATACAAAATTAAATCACCTTTCAATGTCCCGTCTTACAGAAATATTCTGTCTTCCTATTTTTTCTAAGAGAGTGGTTGACCTATATCTTTCAATCTAATATTCCATTTGCCATAATTACCTTGTCCAACTACACCCCCTTAAAGCCTCTCAACAACCTCCGCACAATCCACACTGTCACCAGTTTAGTTGCATTAATATTACCATTTGTAAAGTTCAAGACAATAGACAATAGGTGCAGGAGTAGGCTTCAAGCCAACACCGCCATTCACTGTGATCATCAAGTCAAGTCAAGTGAGTTTATTGTCATGTGTCCCTGGTAGGACAATGAAATTCTTGCTTTGCTTGAGCACAACAGAACATAGTAGGCATTTACTACAAGGCATTCTATAAATATATACACAATGGTCAATATACTGATAAAGTGCAAATAACAGTATTGGCTAGTAAAGTTCAGTGTTATGTCCGAGCCAGGTTTAATAGCCTGATGGCTGTGGGGAAGTAGCTGTTCCTGAACCTGGTCGTTGCAGTCTTCAGGCTCCTGTACCTTCTACCTGAAGGTAGTAGGGAGATGAGTGTGTGGCCAGGATGGTGTGGGTCCTTGATGATGCTGCCAGCCTTTTTGAGGCAGCGACTGTGGTAGATCCCCTCGATTGAAGGGAGGTCAGAGCCGATGATGGACTGGGCAGTGTTTACTACTTTTTGTAGTCTTTTCCTCTCCAGGGCACTCAAGTTGCCGAACCAAGCCACGATGCAACCGGTCAGCATGCTCTCTACTGTGCACCTGTAGAGGTTAGAGAGAGTCCTCCTTGACAAACCGACTCTCCATAATCTTCTCAGGAAGTAGAGGCGCTGATGTGCTTTCTTAATAATGGCATCATTGTTCTCGGACCAGGAAAGATCTTCAGAGATGTGCACGCCCAGGAATTTGAAGCTCTTGACCCTTTCAACCATCGACCCGTTGATATAAACGGGACTGTGGGTCCCCATCCTACTCCTTCCAAAGTCCACAATCAGTTCCTTGGTTTTGCTGGTGTTGAGGGCCAGGTTGTTGTGCTGGCACCATATGGACAGTTGCTCGATCTCTCCTCTATACTCTGACTCATCCCCATCAGTGATACGTCCCACAACAGTGGTGTCATCAGCGAACTTGATGATGGAGTTCGCACTATGTCCGGCTACGCAGTCATGAATATAGAATGAGTACAACAGGGGGCTGAGCACGCAGCCTTGAGGTGCTCCCGTGCTAATTGTTATCGAGTCTGACACATTTCCACCAATACGAACAGACTGTGGTCTGAGTGTGAGGAAGTCGAGGATGCAATTGCAGAGGGATGCGTAGAGACCCAGTTCTGCGAGTTTGGTAACCAGCTTGGAGGGGATGATTGTATTAAATGCCGAGCTGTAATCGATGAATAACAGCCTGACATATGAGTTTTTGTTGTCCAAGTGGTCCAGAGCGGAGTGGAGGGCCAGCGAGATCGCATCCACCGTTGATCTGTTGTGGCGGTAAGCGAACTGCAGTGGGTCCAGGTTTTTGTCGAGGTAGGAGTTGATCTGCGTCATGATCAACCTCTCAAAGCACTTCATCACCACAGGCGTTAGTGCCACAGGTCGATAGTCATTGAGGCACGTTACCTTACTCTTCTTGGGCACTGGTATAATTGATGCCCTTTTGAAGCAGGTGGGGACCTCAGACCTCAGAAGTGAGAGGTTGAAAATGTCTGTAAAAACTCCAGCCAATTGGTCCGCACAGGTTTTCAGAACGCGACCAGGTATACCATCAGGTCCAGGCACTTTTCGAGGGTTGATCATGGCTGATCATCCCCAATTAGTACCCCATTTCTGCCTTCTCCCCATATCCCCTGACTCTGCTATCTTTATCTAACTCTCTCTTGAAAGCATCCAGAGAATTGGCCTCCACTGCCTTCTGAGGCAAAAAATCCACAGATTCACAACTCTCTGGGTGAATCTTTTTTTTCCTCATCGCCGTTCTAAATGGCCTACCGCTTATTCTTAAAATGTGGCCCCTGGTTCTGGACTCCCCCAACATCGGGAACATGTTTCAATAGACAATAGACGATAGGTGCAGGAGTAGGCCATTTGGCCCTTCGAGCAAGCACCGCCATTCAATGTGATCATGTGGATTTCCTTCAGTTCCTCTGTCACCCCAGATCCTCTGGCCACTACTATATCAGGAAGATTGTTTGTGTCCTCCTTAGTGAAGACAAATCCAAAGTACCTGTTCAACACATCTGCCATTTCCTTATTCCCCATAATAAATTCACCTTTTTCGGTCTTCAAGGGTCCAACTTTGGTCTTAACTAATTTTTTCCTCTTCACATACCTAAAGAAGCTTTTACTATCCTGCTTTATATTCTTGGCTAGCTTACCTTCGTACCTCATCTTTTCTCCCCGTATTGTCTTTTTGGTTATCTTCTGTTGTTCTTTAAACATTACCCAATCCTCTTGCTTCCCGCTCATCTTTGCTACATTGTACTTCTTCGCTTTAATTTTTATACTGTCCCTGATGTCCCTTGTCAGCCATGGTCGTCCCTTTCTCCCCTTGGAATCTTTCTTCCTCCCAGGAATGAACTGATCCTGCACCTTCTGTATTATTCCTAGAAACACCTGCCATTTTTGTTCCACTGTCATCCCTGCTAGTGTATCTTTCCAGTCAACTTTGGCCAGCTCCTCCCTCATGGTCCCATAGTCCCCTTTATTCAACTGCAACACTGACACCTCCGATCTACTCTGCTCCCTCTCCAATTGTAGATTAAACCTGACCATGTTATGGTCACTGCCTTCTAATGGCTCATTGACCTCGAGGTCATTTATCAAATCCGGTTCATTACATAACACTAAATCCAGAATTGCATTCTCCCTGGTAGGCTCCAACACAAGCTGTTCAAAGAATCCATCATGAAGGCACTCTACAAAGTCCCTTTCTTGGGGTCCAGTATCAACCTGATTTCCCAGTCTACCTGCATGTTGAAATCTCCCATAACAACCATGCTTTCCTGCCTCTAGCGTGTCCATTCCCTCTCAGAATATGTTGCTGTGATGAGTCAATGAGCAAGAGGCAAATCTGAAAAGAAAAAGCTCAGCATCTCTGCATTACTAAGACACTTTCAAGAGCATTAAACTGTCATCTTGGAGAGGATGCTGTTGAGGCTGCATTGATTATACTATGAGTAAAAATGTGTTTTAAGTTCATAAAGTCATAATGTCATAAAGTCTTAGGAATAGGAGTAGAATTATGCCATTCGGCCCATCAAGTCTACTCTGCCATTCAACCATGGCTGATCCATCTCCTCCTCCTAACCCCATTCTCCTGCCTTCTCCTCATAACCTCTGACACCTGTACTAATCAAAAATCTATCTTTCTTTGCCGTAAAAATATCCACTGGTGGCCTCCACAGCTCTCTGTGGCAAAGAATTCCACAGATTCACCACCCTCTATTCCACCTTATGTCCTTCCGAAAGGAACGTCCTTTAATTCAGAGGCTATGACCTCTAGTCCTAAACTCTCACACTAGTTGAAATATCCTCTCCACATCCACTCTATCCAGACCTTTGTTGAATGAGCACAGGGGCAGTAAGCCCAGAGGAGCACTGTGAGCTGAAATCCAACTAATTTGGAGAATTTCTATCCAACTTTTGAAGAAAGTATTTTAAGATAAGACGGGTTGCATTAAATTCCCTTTCAAGATGAAAGCCTACCACCTCACCTGTTTTACAATGTATGAATGAGTCCAGTCTGCAGAGAGTGAATGATTCTCAGATGTCCCCTCTGTTCAGCAAGTTACAGAGTCACAGCAAGGCAATGGGAAATGTCCTTGCCAGTTTGCAAACAGCTATCTCATCCTGTTTGCAGTCAGTTGTGGCTTTTCAATATTTATTGTTGAATTGAAGCAAAGACTGGATGAATGCCAGTCTTCAGACTTCAGAGATGGGCCCATTTGGCCCACCAAGTCCACGCCAACCAACGATCACCCCGCACGCTAACCTACACACACTGTAGTTTCACAATTTACCGAAGCCAATTAACCTACAAACCTGCCAGAAGTGCTGCTTTACCTGCATCGGTTTTCTCCGAAGGTAGACACAAAATGCTGGAGTAACTCAGCGGGTGAGGCAGCATCTCTGGAGAGAAGGAATAGGCGACGTTTTGGGTCGAGACCCTTCTTCAGACTCCGATATTTTCGATATCCGAAATCCGATATCGGTTTTCTCCCATATCTTCGGTTTCCCTCCGTACTCCAAAGACGTACAGGTATGTAGTTAAATTGGCTTGGTAAATGTAAATATTGGCCCGAGTGTGTGTAGGATAGTGTTAATATCCGGGGATCACTTGTCGGCATGGACCCAGTGGGCCGAAAGGCCTGTTTCTGCACTGTATCTCTAAATTTAACTAAACGAAATCGAGACTACATTGAATACGTTGTAACTTTGTCGGTGCCCTATAGGTGGCGACTCTTTGCATACCTTGTGTATAGTATGCAAAGCAATGAATTTCACTGTGACTTGTCACATGTGACAATAAAGTATTAATTAATGAATTAATTTATTGGTGGACTGATCGGTCTGTTTCCACACTCTGTATCTAAACTAAACTGATACTTATCCTGATAACAGGAACGTTACTGCGCTGTAAGATACATTTAATGGCCAAACTAATGTGTGCCTTTCTGCAAACTCCCAAGCCAATGTCTATTCATGTCCAGCTCCATTTTTGTCACCATTGGCATCTAAACAACATTAAAAAAGTAGCTGGAGATATAAAGCATACTCCACCACTCAATGAGATGAAGGTTGAGCCTTTTTTCCCTATTTTCCCATTCCCATTGACGTCACTAGTGTTCACAAATCTAACAATCACAGTTTCAAATATATTCAACAGTGGAAAATCGACATCACTCTAGGGTCGAGACTTCCAAAGATCTATAGTTCTCTTGGTCATAATAGTCTCATCTCTTCCCCAAATGGCCAAATTCTTACACCAAAACTATGGCTTCCCAGTTTTAGACTATGTAGCCTGCGGAAACAACCTTTCAGCATCTAACTCCTGTAAGAATTCTATATTCCACTAGGAATCATGCTTCATTCTTGTGAACTACAGATAATAAACAATCTCTCCCACGGGACTATCCTTGCATTGTAGAATCATCCAGAAAATGTTCATTATATTGTTCCTTAGGCAAGGAGTACAAGCTACAGAACCCTCTGGTTTTGGGGAACTCACTGTGGACGGCTCGATTGTAATCATATGTTGTCTTTCTGCTGACTGGTTACCACACAACAAGGTCTTTTCACGGTACCTCGGTACAAGTGTCAATAAACTAAACTGAACTAAACTGAACTAAGTGTTATTGCTTGGGCAGCTTACAACCCAGCGGCATGAATTTTGATTTCCCTAACTTCAAGTAACCCTTGCTTTTCCTCTCTCTCTCTCTCTCTCTCTCTCTGTCCCTTCCCCATCCTAGTCCTCCGACTAGTTTCACTGTCCTCCTGATTAAATGCCTCGTTGCCATCTTCCCCTCAATAACCAAAGGCCATTTTACATTTTCCTTGACCCTTGTCCCCTTTGATCTGTGTTTTCACACCTTACCCTTCCATATATCTATGTCTCCTTCTCCCCTGACTCTGTCTGAAGAAGGGTCTCGACCCAAAACATCACCCATTCCTTCTCTCCAGAGATGCTGCCTGTCCCGCTGAGTTACTCCAGCATTTAGTGTCTATCTTCTGTGTTATTAATCTGGTTTATCAGGTTGCCCTTTCCCAATGCTTCTCTTCTGTTATCCATGAGTGTGTCTACCTCCACCATGCCCCACTGTCTTCCATCCAGAGACCTCCAGCAATGACTTCCAATCCGTGCACACACACATACCGTCAGGAATTTTTCTTGGCCTCCTCCTATCTCCTGTCTCCGCGCTGCACCTCACCGCTATCTTTGAGATGATGTGCTTTTTAAGGTGAAGGGCAAAAGATTTAATAGGAATCTGAGGGGTCTTCTTCTTATCGATTCCACACACAAGATTAGAAGTTGTTCAGCCAGAGCTGAACACACTTCTTTGGCATCTGCACACAATGGTGTCTGCCTTGCGCTTCTTGTGCTTCTTGTGCGTGGTGGTGGAAAGATTGGTGAAAACAGGGCCGCGACGTGAACGCTCTTTCCTTGACCCCATCTGAGGGGTAACCTTTTCACACAGAGGGTGGTGGGTGTATGGAACAAGCTGCCAGAGGAAGTAGTTGAGGCAGGGACTATCCTAACATTTAAGAAACGGTTAGGCAGGTACATGGATGGGACAGGTATGGAGCAATCGCGGGCAGCTGGGACATGTTGGCTGCTGTGGGCAAGTTGGGCTGAAAGGCCTGTTCCAACACAGTATTAATCAATCTCGATGACTAGGTGACGTTTCAGGTTGGCCAAAGCCATCCCTGGGAGAAAAGCCGAGGAGGTGGGACCGGCCCGGCTCCAAAAAACAGTTTACTGTGACCAAAACCAAATTTGATCCCCAGGTGAAGCCATTGCTCTCCAATATTTCATCCTCACGCATTTGATTACCCTCTCTCCTCCTCGTACACGGACCTGTATCGAGTTTTGCTTAATCTCTGTCCCTGATTTCATATTGACTCATAGAATTTAAGTGGCTTGGATTCGAGTAGTGAGCAGGAAGTGAGGAATGAGTGGGTTAACATATGATGAGCGTTTGACGGCACTGGGCCTGTACTCGCTGAAGTTTAGAAGAATGAGGGGGGACCTCATTGAAACATACAGAATAGTAAAGGGCTTGGATAGAGTGGATGTGGAGAGGATGTTTTCATTTGTGGGAGAGTCTAGGACTCAAGGTCATAGCCTCAGAATTAAAGGACGTTCTTTTAGGAAGCAGATGAGGAGGAATTTCTTTAGTCAGAGGGTGGTGAATCTGTGGAATTCGTTGTCACATAAGATTGTGTAGGCAAAGTCACTAGATATGTCTAAGGCAGAGATAGATAGATTCCTGATTAGTATGGGTGTCAGAGGTTATGGGGAGAAGGCAGGAGAATGTGGTTCGGAGGGAGAGATAAATCAGCCATGTAAGACTTGGCGGAGTAAGACTTGATGGGCCGAATGGCCTAATTCTGGTCCTATCCCTTCTGAAATTGTTGTGGATGGAAAGCGGTCATTCTGCCCCCCAGATCTAAGCTGGCCCTCAATACAGCAGACAAATCAGCACCACTCATTCTCCAGTTCTGTCCCGATTGCCTTGAAAATTATTCTTTCCCAAATAATCAAGTCTGTGCTCTAACACCTCTTATATCAAATTTTCATCCTTTCGTTCAAATCTATGCATTGATCCTCAGCCCGACTTTTTGCAGGCCCTCAATGCTCTAAATTATTTCTGTTACACTATCCTCACACATTGCTTCATCTCCAATCTTAGCCTAAAGCTTTGAATATCCACTCGGCAGCTCCCACATCTCATTTAATAGTCATAGTCAAAGTCATACAGCGTGAAAATAGGCCCTTCAGCCCAACTTGCCCACATTGGCCAATGTCCCATCTACACTAGCCCCACCTGCCTGCATTTGGCCCATATCGCTCTAAACCTGTCCTATCCATGTACTCTTAAACGTAGCAATAGTCCCTGCCTCAGCTACCTCCTCCGGCAGCTCGTTCCATACACCCACCACTCTTTGCGTGAAAAAGTTACCCATCAGGTTCCTATTTAACCTTTTCTCCCTTCACTTTAAACCTATTTCCCCTGGTTCTTTATTCCCCTCCTCTTGGCAAGAGACTCTACCCGATCTATTCCTCTCATGATTTTGCACACCTCTAGAAGATCACACCCTCATCCTCCTGCTCTCCAAGGAATAGAGTCCCAGCCTGCTCATCCTCTCCCCATAGCTCAGACCCCTCGAGTCCTCACAACATCCTCATAATACCTTTGAAGAACCTCTGGTCACCCAGCTTATTCATTCCATCGTTGGCTTGCCACCAGTTTCTGTTCCTGTGAAGCGCCTTGGCACGTTTTCCTGTGCTCATGGCACTGTAGAAATGCAAATTGCTGCCATGGTTGACTTTCTCCTGGCCTACAACTGAACAGAATTGGGAGTCAGCCTGGAGGCTTGCGTAAATATTAAGTTTGCATAGGCCTTGGAGCTAAAGTAACTTTCCAGCAGATTGCTGGCAGTATTGGTGCAGTGATAACTATAATTATACCGAATGCTAATAAAATATTACCTTAATGTTAACACCAGGAGCTAAAAATGTACTATTATAATCAGGGCTAATCAGTTCGAGACAGGTCATTGCTGTATCTGATTAGGATGAATAATCCGTACAGGGATCTATTTTTCTGTTGGGGGGGGGGGGGGGTGATGGGTTGGACAGGGATGTTTGGGAAAGGGGGGGGAGAAGGTGTTGAATAGACAAAAATCGTTGGAAGAGTTTGTTGCTGTACAGTAATTGATATGTTAATATTCGGCAGAGCGTAAAGAAATGAAGCTGCATCACAGTCAGAGACCACTAACTGGGCCAATACACGTAATTCAGCTGTGGAGATGTATAGAAATGTGTGTGCCAGTTTTCTTAATGAAAACATCCCCTCGGCTTGTTGCTATTAACAGCCGGAGGGACATGCAAAGGCAATGTAATTAAACCTGAGCAGGTGCCAGTTGCTGATAGACCCAGAGTCATAGAGCCATAATGCACGGAAACAGGCCCTTCGGCCCATTGCCCATGCCGACCAACATGTCCCATCTGCACTAGTCCCACCTGTCTGCGTTTGGTCCATGTCCCTCTAAACCTGTTCTATCCATGTACCTACCTAAATGCTTCTTAAATGTTACAATAGTCCCTGCCTCAACAAGTCCTCCGTTAGCTTGTTCCATTCACCCACCACCCATTGTGAGAACCCCATTCTCCTGCCTTCTCCTCGTAACCTCTGACACCTGTACTAATATTGTTGAAGCACCAATGTGTGACTACAGAATTGACTAGGAAGGAACTGCAGATGCTAGTTATACACCAAAGATAGACACAAAATGCTGGAATAACTCAATGGGACTCATCTCAATGTCTGTGGAATTCTGTGTCTCAGAGGATGGTGGAGGCCGGTTCTCTGGATGCTTTCAAGAGAGAGCTAGATAGGGCTCTTAAAGATAGCGGAGTCAGGGGATATGGGGAGAAGGCAGGAACGGGGTACTGATTGTGGATGATCAGCCTTGATCACATTGAATGGCGGTGCTGGCTCGAAGGGCCGAATGGCCTACTCCTGCACCTATTGTCTATTGTCTATTGACAGGCAGCATCTCTGGAGAGAAGGAATGGGAGACGTTTTGGGTCGAGACCCTTCTTCAGACTGTGACTGCAAAAAATAAAATCCAGAAAACCTTTTCAAGATGGTTTAATTTGGTAAATCCGTAAGTTATCAAATAGTATTTGAACCTAATTAGTCTGGTTCAAAAAGGCCACAGATCTAAAAGCAACGAGAAATTTATGTTTTAACTTTGCTCCGGTCTCAGTGAAGCCATTGAGCGAAAGGCAAATGATTCACTCTGTTTAGTTCAGTTTAGCTTATTGTCACATGTACCGAGGTACAGTGAAAAGCTTTTGTTGCGTGCTTACCAGTCAGCGGAAAGACAATATATGATTACAATCGAGCCATTTACATGATAAGGGAATAACGTTTAGTGCAAGGTAAAGCCAGCAAAGTCCGATAATCCGAGGGTCATCAAAGAGGTAGATAGTAGTAGAGGTAGATAGTAGTTCAGCACTGCTCCCTGTGGGCAGTGGGCAGGTGCTATAGACCTGCACGGGAAGGTAGACGCTCCTGCCCCCACGAGTCTCGGGCAGATGGGGCAACGAGAGCCCAATGAGAAATTTATGTTTAAGAAGGAACTGCAGATGGTGGAAAAACCGAAGGTAGATAAAATTGCTGGAGAAATTGCTGGAGCGGGTGAGGCAGCATCTATGGAGCAGCATCTATGCAGACTCTGAAGAAGGGTCCCAACCCGAAATGTCACCTTTTCCTTCGCTCCATAGATGCTGCCTCACCTGCTAAGTTTCTCCAGCATTTTTATGTACCTTCAGAAATTTATGTTTTAACTTTGCTCTGGTCTCAGTGAAGCCATTGAGGGAGAGACAAATGATTCACCTTATCACTCTGCTCTCCTCAATCAAATTGCATTGATGAGTGACTTTCTCAATGGCCCAGCTCATATATAAACAAGAATAATTTAATTGAAAACTTTCTTTGATCTGTTCTATTTGTTTCCGCTCTGGCTGATGTTTTGTCCATATTGCGTGCGATGGGTGGCAAAGCTGACCGATAAATAATTTCATTCCAATTTGGCACACAAGTCAACATCAAGGACATGAAGGTCAGCTTTCATGTGGATTGCATGCAATGCAATGTTTCATCTTCACTCCCCTAGAGAACACGGCTTCACCTCAAATCTCCGCCATCGTAAAGCTTGGCGATCACACTTTCAAAGCTCAGGCAACATCAGGCTGTATTTGGGTCCACCTACCTCCTTCACGTTCACAAGTTATATGAGTAGAATTAGGCCATTCGGCCCATGGAGTCTACACCATTCATAGAAACATAGAAAATAGGTGCAGGAGTAGTCCATTCGGCCCATCGAGCCTGCACTGCCATTTAATATGATCATGGCTGATCATCCAACTCAGTATCGTGTACCTGCCTTCTCTCCATACCCCCTGATCCCTTTAGCCACAAGGGCCACATCCAACTCCCTCTTAAATATAGCCAATGAACTGGTCTCAACTACTTTCTGTGGCAGAGAATTCCACAGATTCACCACTCTCTGTGTGAAAAAAAAAATTCTCATCTCATAGATACATAGATACATAGAAAATAGGTGCTGGAGTAGGCCATTCGGCCCTTCGAGCCTGCACCGCCATTCAATATGATCATGGCTGATCATCCAACTCAGTATCCCGTACCTGCCTTCTCTCCATACCCCCTGATCCCTTTAGCCACAAGGGCCACATCTAACTCCCTAAAGGACTTCCCCCTTATCTTTAAACTGTGACCCCTTGTTCTGGACTTCCCCAACATCGGGAACAATCTTCCTGCATCTAGCCTGTCCAACCCCTTAAGAATTTTGTAAGTTTCTATAAGATGCCACCTCAATCTTCCAAATTCTAGCGAGTGCAAGCCGAATCAATCCAGTCTTTCTTCATATGAAAGTCCTGCCATCCCAGGAATCAGTCTGGTGAACCTTCTCTGTACTCCCTCTATGGCAAGAATGTCTTTCCTCAGATTAGGAGACCAAAACTATGCCCAATACTCCAGGTGTGGTCTCACCAAGGCCCTGTACAACTGCAGTAGAACCTCCCAGCTCCTATACTCAAATCCTTTTGCTATGAATGCTAACATACCAATCGCTTTCTTCACTGCCTGCTGCATCTCCATGCCTACTTTCAATGACTAGTGTACCATGACACCCAGGTGTCATTGCATCTCCCCTTTTCCTAATCGGCTAATGCATCCACTATTTCTGGGGCAACTTCCTTAAGTACTCTGGGATGCAGCCTATCTGGCCCTGGGGATTTATCGGCCTTTAATCCATTCAATTTACCTCACACCACTTCCCGACTAACCTGGATTTCACTCAGCTCCTCCATCTCATTTGACCCCCGCTCCCCTGCTATTTCCAGCAAATTATTTATTTCTTCCTTAGTGAAGACAGAACCAAAGTAGTTATTCAATTGGTCTGCCATGTCCTTGTTCTCCATGACCAATTCACCTGTTTCTGACTGCAAGGGACCCACATTTGTTTTAACTAAGCTTTTTCTCTTCACATATCTACAAAAGCTTTTGCAGTCAGTTTTTATGTTCCCTGCCAGTTTTCTTTCATAATCTAGTTTCCCTTTCCTAATTAAGCCATTTGTCCTCCTCTGCTGGACTCTGAATTTCTCCCAGTCCTCTGGTAGGCTGCTTTTTCTGGCTAATTTGTATGCTTCATCTTTTGTTTTGATACTATCCCTGATTTCCCTTGTTATCCGCGGATGCACTACCTTCCCTGATTTATTCTTTTGCCAAACTGGGATGAACAATTGTTGTAGTTCATTCATGCGGTCTTTAAATGCCTTCCATTGCGTATCCACCGTCAACCCTTTAACAATCAATTGCCAGTCTATCTTGGCCAATTCACTTCTCATACCCTCAAAGTTACCTTTCTTTATGTTCAGAACCCTTGTTTCTGAATTAACTATGTCACTCTCCATCCTAATGAAGAACTCAACCATATTATGATCACTCTTGCCCAAGGGGCCACGCACAACAAGACTGCTAACTAACCCTTCCTCATTACTCAATACCCTGTCTAGAATAGCCTGCTCTCTCGTTGGTTCCTCTATATGTTGGTTTAGAAAACTATCCTGCATACATTCCAAGAAATACTCTTCCTCAGCACCCCTGCCAATTTGATTCACCCAATCTATATGTAGATTGAAGTCACCCATTATAACTGTTTTACCTTTGTTGCACGCATTTCTAATTTCCTGTTTGATGCCATCCCCAACTTCACTATAACTGTTAGGTGGCCTGTACACAACACCCACCAGCGTTTTCTGCCCCTTAGTGTTTTGCAGCTCTACCCATACCGATTCCACATCCTCCAAGCTAATGTCCTTCCTTTCTATTGCATTAATCTCCTCTCTAAGCAGCAATGCTACCCCACCTCCTTTTCCTTTCTGTCTATCCCTCCTGAATATTGAATATCCCTTGATGTCAGCTCCCAGCCTTGGTCACCCTGGAGCCATGTGTCCGTGATCCCAACCATATCATATTCATTAATAACTATCTGCACATTCAACTCATCCACCTTATTACGAATGCTCCTTGCATTGAGACACAAAGCCTTCAGGCTTGTTTTTACAACACTCTTACCCAATATACAATTATGTTGAAAAGTGGCACTTTTTGATTTTTGCCCTGGATTTGTCTGCCTGCCACTTTTACTTTTCACCTTGCTACCTATTGCTTCTACCCTCATTTTATACCCCTCTGTCTCTCTGCTCATGTTCCCATCCCCCTGCCACATTAGTTTAAATCCTCCCCGACAGCACTAGCAAACACTCCCCCAAGGACATTGGTTCCATTCCAGCCCAGGTGCAGACCGTCCTGTTTGTACTTGTCCCACCTCCCCCAGAAATGGATCCAATGCACTAGAAATTTGAATCCCTCCCCCTTGCACCATTTTTCAAGCCACGTATTCATCTGAAATATCTTCCTATTTCTACTCTGACTAGCAGATGGCACTGGTAGTAATCCAGAGATTATTACCTTTGAGGTCCTACTTTTAAGTTTATCCCCTAGCTCCCTAAATTCACCTTGTAGGACCTCATCCCGTTTTTTACCTATATCGTTGGTGCCAATGTGCACCACGACAACTGGCTGTTCACCCTCCCCCTCCAAAATGTTCGGCAGCCGCTCAGAGACATCCCTGACCCTTGCACCAGGGAGGCAACATACCATCCTGGAGTTCCATTTGTGGCCGCCGAAATGCCTATCTATTCCCCTTACAATTGAATCCCCTATTACTATAGCCCTTCCACTCTTTTTCCTCCCCTCCTGTGCCGCAGAGCCACCCACGGTGCCATGAACTTGGCTGCTGCTGCCTTCCCCTGAAAAGCCATCTCCCCAACAGTAAAAGCCATGACCGCAGGGGACTCCTGCACAACCTGCCTACTGCTATGCTGGCGAGTGGCCACCCGTTCCCTTTCTGTCCGCTTAACTTTTACCTGCGATGTGACCAACTCACTGTACGTGCTATTCACGACTTTCTCAGCATCGTGGATGCTTCAGTATGAATCCAACCGCAGCTCCAACCGTTCCACGCGGTCTGCCAGGAGCTGCAGCTGGACACACTTCCTGGAAACGTAGTCACCAGGGACACCGACAATATCCCTGATCTCCCACATGTTGCAGGATGAGCAAACCATGGGGCCGATCTCAACTGACATGGTTTACCCCCAAATTAAATCAACTCACTCCCACTATAAAAATCTTAATCCTTTAAACTGTACCTTTACTAGAAAGCACTGTACCCTTAACTCACTGTACCCTTAACTCACTGTACCCTTAACTCACTGTACCCTTAACTCACTGTACCCTTAACTCACTGTACCCTTAATTCACTGTACCCTTAACTCACTGTACCCTTAACTCACTGTACCCTTAACTCACTGTACCCTTAACTCACTGTACCCTTAACTCACTGTACCCTTAACTCACTGTACCCTTAACTCACTGAACCCTTAACTCACTGTACCCTTAACTCACTGAACCCTTAACTCACTGTACCCTTAACTCACTGAACCCTTAACTCACTGTACCCTTAACTCACTGAACCCTTAACTCACTGTACCCTTAACTCACAGAACCCTTAACTCACTGAACCCTTAACTAAAAAGTACGAACAGAAAGCAGAAATACAAACCTGGGGTTGCTCCCAATCAGCTGCTTCCTCTAGTCCGCTTCCACCAATCACCGGCTTCCTCCAGACTACTTCTTTTGAAGTGTGAAGGAATGTAGCGTTGTGGGCAACGCTGCACCAGCCGCTCCAACCGCTCCTCGGCCTCTGTGGAACAAAGCCCTGCGCTCCGTTTTTAAACTTACCGCCCGGACGCTGCACCAGCCGCTCCGACTGCTCCTGGGCCTCTGTCAATCATGGCAGATCTCTGCCACCTAATCCCATTGTCTTACCTTCTCCCCATAACCCTTGACACCTGTTCTAATCAAGAACTTGTCTATCTCTGCCTTAAAAATATCTACTGTCTTGGCCTCCACAGCCCTCTGTGGCATTGAGTTCCACAGATTAACTACCCTCTGACTTAAAGAAGTTCTCCGTCACTTTTTTAAAAAGCGCCCTTTAATTCTGAGGCTATGACCTCTGGTCTGAGACTCTCCCACCAATGGAAGCATCCATTCCACATCCACTATATCTATGCCTTTCATTATTCTGTATTCACTCCTTAGTACTGAAAGCCAGCCTTGATATTTTTACAAAGCAGTGGTGGCAGGGCCGGCACAGTGGCACAGCTGGTAGAACTACTGCCTCACAGCGCCAGAGATGCAGGTTCGATCCTGACCTCGGGTGCTGTCTGTGCAGAGTTTGCACTTTCTCCATGTGACCGTGTCTGTCAATTTCCACCTGAAAAATATCCATTAACTTGCCCTGCAACAAGGGAGCTCCGGATTCCTCCCACAGAGAAGCATAGAAACATAGAAAGATAGGTGCAGGAGTAGGCCATTTGGCCCTTTGAGCCAGCATCGCCATTCAATATGATCATGACTGATCATCCAAAATCAGTACCCCATTCCTGCTTTCCCCCCATATCTCTTGATTCCTTTAGTCCTAAGAGCTAAATCTAACTCTAACTGTAACTCTCTCTTGAACATCCCAAAGAAGTGTAGGTCTGTAGGTGAATTGACCTCTGTAAATTATCCCTAGTTTGTCGGGAATGGATGAAAGAGTGGGATAACATATTCAGTTTAGTTTAGGAAAGGACTGCAGATGCTGGTTTAAATCGAAGGTAGACACAAATTGCTGGAGTAACCGAGTCCAAGCCAACCACCTCTTCACATGACACTAAACTAAACTAAATTAAACTAAACTAAACTAAACTAAAGGCAAACACAAAATGCTGGAGTAACTCAGCAGGACAGGCAGCATCTGTGGAGAGAAGGAATGGGTGACGTTTTGGGGGGTGAAGACCCTTCTTCAGAAACGTCACCCATTCCTTCTCTCCACAGATGCTGCCTGTCCCGCTGAGTTACTCCAGCATTTTGTGTTTGCCTTTAGTTTAGTTTAATTTAGTTTAGTTTAGTGTCATGTGAAGAGGTGGTTGGCTTGGACTCGGTGGGCCATAGAGCCAGCTTCCATGCTGTATCTCTGAACTAAACTAAACCTCATCATATGGGAAGTCTTAACTCAGGTGGCACGGTGGCGCAGCGGTAGAGTTGCTGCCTCACAGCGAATGCAGTGCCGGAGACCCGGGTTCGATCCCGAGTATGGGTGCTGTCTGTACGGAGTTTGTACGTTCTCCCCGTGACCTGCGTGAGTTTTCTCCGGGATCCTCGGTTTCCACCCACACTCCAAAGACGTACAGGCTTGTACATTAATTGGCTTGGTAAATTTTAAAAAAAATGTCCCTAGTGTGTGTAGGATAGTGTTAATATGCTGGGATCGTTGGTCGGCGCGGACCCGGTGGGCCGAAGGGCCTGTTTCCTCTAAACTAAACTAAACTAAAGTTCATGTGCAATTCTTTCAGATTCATGATCAGATAACAATGACAGGCTTGTGTTTTTTTGCAAGTGATGTTACAGTTCAGCCAGGAAAATCTAATTAATGTAAGGGATGTTTTCCCAAACATTGGATATTAGATCTTGCTATGATTAACTTTGAGTTCTCTTCTCCTATTCTTGCCAAACATGACCTGCAGTATCTCGACCCGAAACATCCCCTATTCCTTTTCTCCAGAGATGCTGCCTGACCCGCTGAGTTACTCCAGCTTTTTGCATCTGTTTTTGGTTTAACCTGCATCAGCAGTTTCTCCTCACATACTGCAATATGCTTTACTAGGAAGCATTTATTTCCCTTTCTTTCCCATCAGGTATCAGTACAGTATCTCTGGCTACATCTGAGAATATAGGGAGCACAGTGGTGCAGACTGCGCCAGAGACCCGGGTTCAATCCTGACCTCGGGTGCTGCCTGTGCAGCATTGGCACATTCACCCTGTGACCGTGTGAATTTCCTTTGGGTGCTCTGGTCATCTCCCACATCCTAAAGGCATGCGGGTTTGTCCTGCATCACCCACAGAAATACTGCCTGACCCTCTGAGTTAAGGTCTGTCCCACTTGGCGATTTTTTCGGCGACTGCCAGCGTCATTGACTGACGTATCAGGGTCGCCGAAAGATATTGAACATTTCAAAATCCAGCGGCGACAAAATAAATGTTGCGACACTTGAGGAGACACTGCGCGTCAATACGTCATCATGCCGCATCACGCCATGACTTTTCTAGTGACCTGATACGTCAGTCAATGATGCTGTGGCGGGCCTTCTCGGAGCGGAGACGGCGTTCCGGCTTTCGGCGGCGGCGACATCACCACGGAGGTCCGCTGGACTGGAGGGCGGCATCTTCGGCCTGGATCGATCGCTTCAGCGCAGAGGGAGAACAAGGAGGGAAGAGACGGAGACTAAGACTTTGCCTCCATCACAGTGAGGGTGTGCTTGGTGAATTCACTGTGGTGGATGTTTAATTTGTGTTTATTGTATGTTTTGTTATTATTGGTTCTGTGTATGACTGCAGGCATCACAATTTCGTTCAGACCGAAAGGTCTGAATGACAATAAAGGAAACTTGACTTGATGATGCCGTCAGTCGCCGAAAAAACCGCCAAGTGGGACAGGCCCTTTACATCAGCAATTGGTGCCTTCTTTTGTAAACCTGCATTTGCTAGTTTCTTGTTTCTACACGCCTGACCGTTCTAGCGTTGTCTGCCTGGTATATTTTCTCATTATCTAAACTTTTGTGTCATGATCGAATTTGCCTGATTTTTCTTGGTGTATGGAAATGATCCAAATCTTTCATAGGATGATGTTTCCCATGACTGGGGTATCCAAAAAACAGTGGTTGCATCCTGAAAATAAGATGTTATTTGGGACAAATTCCATCCAAAGACCCCAACAGTCCTTTCACGTGAGGTAGAGGTTCACTTGCACCTCCTCCAACCTCATCTACTGTATCCGCTGTTCTAGGTATGGACTCCTATATATCGGCGAGACCTGGCGCAGACTGGGCGATCATTTCTCTGAACACCTTTGCTTAGCGCGGCTAGGTGTACGCAATCTCCCAATTGCTAAATATTTTAACTTCCCATTCCCACACTGACCTTTCTGTTCTGGGCCTCCTCCATTGTCACGGTGAGGCTAAATGCAAATTGGAGGAACAGCATCTCATATTTTGCTTGGGCAGCTTACACCCCAGCAGTATGAATATTGATTTCTCCAACTTCAAGTAACCCCTGCTTTCCCTTTCTCACTGTCCCTCCCCCACCCAGTTCTCTGACTAGTTTCACTCTCCTCCTAATTAATGTTACTTTGTATGCCTTGTTGTCACCTTCCCCTCAGCTAACAATGAACCATTGTACATTTCCTTGACCATCATCTGCTTTGATCTGTCCTTTTCAAACCTTCCATGCTCTTTGTACCCTTCCATATCTCTCGTCTCCCTTTCCCCCAACTCTCAGTCCGAAGAAGGATCTCGAGCTGAAACGTCACCCATTCCTTTTCTCCAGAGATGCTGCCTGTCCCACTGAGTTGCTCCAGCATTTTGTGTCTATCTTCTGAGAAAACGATTCGTTGGAATTCTTTAGCCAAGAAGACTGGTAGCTCATGCACTCATTCACTCTGAATATTTGTGATCGAAAAATCTTTGTGCATCTGGGTCAAAAGTTCAAAAGTCATAATAAAAGAATTAGGGATGTGGTGGTCATTTGGTGCAAGTAATTTAGAAGTTCTGTGATCGCTGTGAAGATGGAATAAGGAAATTAGAAACAGGAGTAGTTCAAAATATATTTAGGACACCATAAGAGCAAAATAAATTCAAAGGAACTTCAAGAAGTGCTTCTCCTTCCTCAGAAGGCTTAGGAAGTTCAGCATGTCCCCAACACCTCACACCAACTTCAACAAATACGCCGTAAAAAGCATTTTATCAGGATGCATCACAGGGACGCTTAAGTCAACACCTTTGCAGTGGCCCCCTGTCCTCTCTCATATCACCCTTCCCAGCACACGCAGAAGGGAGAGGATGTTGAAAGATTGGTGCACCATCGAGTCTAACCCTGACCTTCCCATCCATGCTGGCTTGAACAATCTGCCCAACATGCTCCTGAAGTCCCGCAAACCCTTCCCCGGAAGACTTTGACTCCAAGACTGAGTGGCGCAGAGCCTGGAAAGATGCCAACACCAAAAAAGGAGAGGTCATCACAGACCCCACAGTGAAACCACTGGGTTTTGACCTCCATCGCAAGCAATGGCGAACCCTGAACAGAATGCGCACCCTCCATGCAAGAACAGCCCATCACCTGCATAAGTGGGGGATGACAGACAGCCCTGCTTGCGACTGGGGACATCCAGACCAGACCATCTCACACATGGTGAATGACTGCCCACTGAGGCTTTTCCCCGGGGGCATCAAAGCCATCCACCCAGTAACTGCTGCTGTCCTGGCCTGGATGTCTACCCTTGATCTACAACTTTAGGCTGTGCACGCCATACCCATGAAGAAGAAGGATGCATTACAGCATGGTTTGGGAACAGTTCCATCTAAGACTGCAAGAAATTGGCCCTGAGGTTAAAAACCCAGCCTACCCCTCCTTCTTATACTGTCACACAGCACATTCATTAGGAGCTAGTTGCTGGGATCCAGACACCTGGAATATTGATTTAGAAATTCAAATTCAAATCCTACCACAGCAGCCAAAAATTTAAATTTAAGTTACTAAATAAAGCAAAGAAGAAAAAAAAAACATAATGTCAGCAATGATGATCATGCGATTATTTAAAAAGTTGGCTTTGCCCCTCTCTCTCCATTTCTCCCCCCACCCAAGTCGTCGTACCAGCTTCAAAGTTGTCTTGTTGAGTCTCATTGTCTGTAACACATTTTCACCGAGCACACAGCTAACAATGGCCTGTTTCCTTTATCACTGTTACTTTTTTGCATGTCTTCCATTCATTTGTTCTATATCTCTCAAAATCACCGTCTATATCTCTCCTTTCCCTTTCTCCTGACACTCAGTCTGAAGAAGAGTCACGACCCGAAACGTCACCAATTCCTTTTCTCCAGAGTAGCCGTTTGACCCGCAGAGTTACTCCAGCTTTTTGTGTCTATCTTCCTTTTCCCAGCATGCGTTCATAAGCATTGTGCTAAATTGTCTTCATATTATCTTATTGCGACTGCAGTGATGATCTGGATGCATCTGTGGAGGCAGTTGACTGCAGACATTTTGGCTCAGGACCCTTCTCCAGTGTTCGTCTCGCAGTTTGTTCAGTTTAGTTTAGAGATACAACGCGGAAACAGGCCATTCGGCCCACCGGGTCCGCGCCCACCAGCGATTCCCGCACACTAACACTATCCCACACACACTAGGGACAATTTACAGTTATATCAAGCCAATTAACCTACAAACCTGTACTTCTCTGGAGTGTGGGAGGAAACCGGAGTTCCCAGAGAAAACCCACGCAGGTCACGGCGTGAATTTGCAAGCTCCGTACAGACAAGAAGCCGAGTCCCTGGCGAGGTGAGGCACGAACTTTACCGCTGCGCCACCATGTGCTTTGCTCAAGATTCCAGCATCTGCAATGCCTTGTGTCTCCATTTGGTCTACGTTACTGATAAAAAAAAAAAATTCAGAGTCATAGAGTCACACAGCATGGAAATAGACCCTTTGTCCCAACTCGTGCATATTGACCAAGATGCCTACATACAGTGGTGCAGTGGTTCAAGGCTCCCGCTGAGTCGTGCCGCGCGGGTGAGCCACGGCCGAACCTCGACAACAGACCTGGCTCGCCCACTGCGAAACCGGGAACCCACCTGGAATTATCCAAGGCTCATCTCCTGCTCTAACCTGAAGACTGGGAACCAGGGAGGAGGGTGGGGGGAGGCGATGGCGGCGGCAGACGCTGGACAAAGGAACGATTTCAAGATGGCGGCCGACGGAGGAGAGGATCGGTGCCGCCAGGACAATGGGCCTTTAAGGCCAAGATAAGACTGCACTCTTAATAACTTTGGACCTTGGTGGGTGCCAGAAACGTGGCGTCCCCTTGTGTACTGTCTCGGTGAAGTCTACTATTACACTATAATCGTTGCACTTTTGTACTTATCTATGATTGCGCTTATCTATGATATGATTTTTCTGGATTGAATGCAAAATAATGAATTTCACTGTGCCTAAGTACATAGGTATTTGTGACAATAAAGTATCATCATCATCATCATCATCATCAATGGTTCTTTATTATCACTTGTACCAAGGTACAGTGAAATTATATTTTAGCAGTAAGATCAGTAAGATTATTGACATGCATACATTAGTGGATTGGGAGGTCATGTTGCAGTTGTATAAGATGTTGGTGAGGCCGCATTTAGAGTATTGTGTTCAGTTCTGGGCACCATGTTATAGGAAAGATGTTGTCAAGCTGGAAAGGGGTTCAGAGAGGATTTACAAGGATGTTGCAAGGACTCGATGGTGTGAGCTATGGGGAGATGTTGAGTAGGCTGGGTCTCTGATCCTTGGAGCACAGGAGGATGAGGGGTGATCTTACAGAGGTGTATAAAATCATGAGATGAATAGATTGGGTAGATGCACAGAGTCTCTTGCCCAGAGTAGGTGAATAGAGGACCAGCAGACATAAGTTTAAGGTGAAGGGGAAAAAGATTTAATAGGAAACTGAGGTGTAACCTTTTCACACGAGAGTGGTGGGAGTATTGAACGAGCTGCCAGAGGAGGTAGTTGAGGCAGGATCAGACAGGTTTAGAGGGATATGGGCCAAACACAGGCAGTTGGACTAGTGTAGATGGGGCATGTTGGTCGGTGTGGGCAAGTTGGGCCGAAGGGCCATTTTCCATGCTGTAAAAATCATTGACTCTTGTACTATTAGTCCTCTCAACCTCCATTTGACCCTCAACCCTCCAACCAATTCTGACCCATATACCTGCCCAAATGTCTGTTGAATGGTGCTATTTTTCTCTTTACCCTTCTTCAAAAATGTCTTCGGATTTTGTATATGTTGCCGTCGTTTGATGCGTTCTGTTGACGGATTTTCCACTGGTGAAGAATATGGAGACAAGCAATTTGTTGGCACTCTCTCCAACCGCAAGAAACTCTTGCAGTCAGAATTTATGGAAAAGTCTGGTGAAGTAACTTGTAGAGCTTGCAGTAAATCTCCATTGTTCCTGCATTACACATTGTCATACAAGGTAGCAAGTATGTGAAATAAGTCACAAATCTGTCAGGGTATTTTTGTAAAATAAATGTTATAAGTAGCTACAGGGAACAGGAGCGGACACTTCAATCTTTCAAGTTTACTTTGTCTTTCGATCAGAGTGTGTTTGATTAACGTCACACATCTGCTGGTCAGTATTCCTTGATAACCTCATAAAATAAAAATCTGTCAAGCTGAGAACTAAAGATTTAGTTGATTTGTTATCCACTGTTTTTATCGTGGAGAGATTTTCAGATCACCAGGTAACATCAGGATTTGTTGGTGTACTAACTAAATTCCTGGACTGCCATCCATTAGATCCAGATAAATGATCCGGGATTCAGGTTTTAGTTTGGTTTAAAGATACGGCACGGAAACTGGCCCTTCGGCCCACCGAGTCCGCGCCGACCAGCGATCCCCGCACGCTACACTAACCTAGTACACCGCACCAGGGACAAGTTACCATTATACCGAGCCCATTAGCCTACAAACCTATACGTCTTTGGAGTGTGGGAGGGAACCAGAGATCCCGGAGAAAACCCACGCAGGTCACGGGAAGACCGTACATACTCCGTATGGACAGCACCCATAGTCAGGATCGAACCCAGATCTCTGGGCTATTAGGGGTTAAAGGGAGAAGGCAGGAGAATGGGGTTAGGAGGGAGAGATAGATCAGCCATAATTGAATGGTGGAGTAGACTTGATGGGCCGAATGGCCTAATTCTGCTCCTGTCATTGTCATTTTCATGTCTGTTATATCTCTGTCATTTTAAGATGAAGGGGAAAAGATTTAATAGGATTCTGAGGAGTAATTTTTTTACACAAAGGGTGGAGGGTGTATGGAACAAGCTGCGGTCGTTGAGGCAGGAACAAGAGGAGGTCGTTGAGGCAGGAACTATCCCACCATTTAAGAAACATTTAGACAGGTACATGGATAGGACAGGTTTAGAGTGATATGGACCAAATGCGGGCAGGTGGGACTAGTGTAGCTGGGAGATGTTGGCTGGTGTGGGCAAGTTGGGCCGAAGGGCCTGTTTCCACATTGTATCACTCTCTGACTCTATGACTTAAGAACATGAATTCTGGCGCTGTACGGCAGCAACTCTACCACTGCGCCACTGTGCCGCCCCAGCTTCAAATAGTACTAACAAATTAAAATTCAAGTCATTAAATCGATTTAGCATTTAAGAAACAAAAATCTGGAAATCGACATTTTTGTAACATTAACACAAAACTACCACATTGTCATAACAAATCCATGTGATTTAGTTTTTAGTTTTAGTTTTAGAGATACAGCGTGGAAACAGGCCCTTCGCCCACCCTCACCGACCAGCGATCCCTGCACATTAACACTGTCCTACACACATTAGGGACAATTTACACCAAGCCAACTAACACACAAAGCTGTTCGTCTTTGGAGTGTAGAAGGAAACCGAAGACCTCGGAGAAAACCCACGCAGGTCACGGGGAGAACGTACAAACTCTGTACAGCCAGCATCCGTAGTCGGGATCGAACCAGGGTCTCTGGTGCTGCAGGTGTTGTAAGGCAGCAGCTCTACCGCTGCACCACCGTGACAGAAAAGTATATGGGTTCATTCACACTTTTCCTTGCTTGATTAGGCTGATATATGACTCGTGACCAACTGCAGTTCATGCAACTTAGACTTGGACGATAAATGCTCACATTACATGAATGAATTAGATAGAATGAATGAGTTAGATAGAGCTCTAGGGGCTAGTGGAATCAAGGGATATGGGGAGAAGGCAGGCACGGGTTATTGATGGGGGACGATCAGCCATGATCACAATGAATGGCGGTGCTGGCTCAAAGGGCTGAACGGTCTCCTCCTGCACCTATTTTCTATGTTTCTATGTTTCTATGAATGAATACATATATTTTCTGATACTGATCCTACCTAGCCTGTATTCAATCTTAAACATTTGCTCTTGCTCTGGGTTCCATTCACAAAGGACATAATCTCCAGCTTTCTATCATTAAACAAATAAGGACAGTATTTTTATACAATTAGTTTAGTTTAGTCTAGAATAGGTTTTTTTTAAACTTTATTTGCCATTTGTGCTTACACACATAGGAATTCTTGTGCGGTTGTTCAGAGAGTCAAGTCAAGTCAAGTTAAAAAGACACACAGAAAAACACATAATCTATAAACTATAAACACATATACTATGATATGTTATGAGGTGGGTCAGGACATCAGTTCATTTGGTTTTGGCCAAGAGTCTCACTGTGGCAGGGAAGAAGCTCTTGAAAAAGCGTGTTCTGTTTGTGGCTGTCCGCTCGTCTGTGCCTGAGGTTGTATGTGCAGTTTTTGTGTTTGAGCAGGGAGTGAGCTGGATGTAGTGTGTCTCTGATGATTCTCTCTGCTCTTTTTTGACAGCGCTGTGTGTAGATTGTTTCCATGGAGGGAAGTTCCGTTCTGATAATCCTCTCTGCAGTCTTTATGACTCTTTGCAGAGCCTTCCTCTCTGTCTGTGTGGTGTTTCCATACCACACCGTAATGCCTGTGGTGAGGATGCTCTCTATCAGTCCTTTGTAGACCTGGGTGAGAGGGCGACAGTGCAGACCAGCTTTTCTGAGCAGCCTGATGAAGTACAGTCTCGGCTGGGCTTTTTTCACTGTTGCGGCAGTGTTCAAAGTCCAGTTCAGATCTGATGTTACTTGTAATCCCAGGTATCTGTAACTGTCAGCCCTCTCCACCACAGTCCCCTTGATGATGAGGGGCTGCAGGGGGGGTGGATTTTTTCTGAAGTCCATTATTATTTCTCTTGTCTTGTCTGTGATGAGGCTTAGGTCGTTCACCTCACCATAGGCAAGAATGTCATTCACCAGATTCCTGTAGCCCGACTCGTCCCTCTCGTTTAGCTTAGTTTAGAGATACAGCGCAGAAACAGGCCCTTAGACCCACCGAGCCCGTGCTGACCAGCGATCACCTGGTACACTAGTTCTATCCTACACACTGGGGACAATTTTACTGAAGCTAATTAATCTACAAACCTGCATGATTTCTCCAAAGAAAACCCACGCAGGTCACATGGAGAACGTACAAACTCCGTATTGACAGCACCTGTGGTCACGATCGAACCAGGGTCTAGTTTAGTTTGGTTTAGTTTAGTTAATTTAGTTTAGTTTAGTTTAGTTGAGAGATACAGAGTGGAATCAGGCCCTTCCACCGACCGAGTCTGCGCCGACCAGCAACCCCCCCGTACCGAACCAGGGTCTACTGCTGTGTCACTATGTTGCCCATGTTGGTGAGGCCGAAATTGGAGTAGGGTAGTTACCCATATTTATTTTCTCTGTTGCACTGACTTAAGTCAGAAGAAGGGTCTTGTCCCGAAACGTCACCTATTCCTTTTTCTCCAGAGATTCTGCCTGACCCGATGAGTTACTCCAGCTTTTAGTATCTGTCCTGTGCATGGAATTACAATCTGAGTAACCCTCTTGAAGCAGCCTCACTGAAACATGCGATGGATGGACTAAGTTATGCAGTGGGGCGGAGGTACATGGCTCCAATATTGTTGGCTTTGCCAACCGAGGTGCCCTTGAAGCTGTTCACTGCTTAGTAATCTTGTCCTATGTGTGATGCCAAGAGATTTGACTGGTAGTTTCTCCAGTTGAATGAGTCATCGAAACAGGATGCCTCTATGATGTACCACTGATGGATTATTATGATGTACCACTGATGGCTTGGCTTATTATTGATGCTTGACCTTCAACAATGGACAAAAAATTGCGGTACCGTAGATTTTCTGCCCTCTCCCCCTCCATAAGATGAGACGACCAAAACGGAGGCGACGGCTGCAATTGGGACTTAGAAGAATGAGGGGAGCATACATACTGAATAGTGAAAGGCTTGGAAAGAGTGGACGTGGAGAGGATGTTTCCACTAGGGGGAGAGTCTAGGACTAGAGGTCTTAGTCTCAAAATTAAAGGACGTTCTTTTAGGAAGGAGATGAGGAGAGATTTCTTTAGTCAGAGGGTGGTGAATCTGTGGAATTCTTTGCCACAGAAGGCTGTGGAGGCCAAGTCAGTGGATATTTGTAAGGCAGAGATAGTTAGAATCTTGATTTGTATGGTTGCCAGAGGTTATGGGGAGAAGGCAGGAGAATGCGGTTGGGAGGGAGAGAGGTAGATCAGCTATGATTGAATGGCGGAGTAGACGATGGGCCAAATGGTCTAATTCTACTCTTATCACTTATGACCTTATGACATTAAAATGGAGCCAAAATGGCGCCTCTTGCATATGGACAGTGGGCTGATTAGTGCATACTTTACTGACCGAGGGATTATGCTCATTTATGGGGATAGATCTGTATGCAAAAAGAGGAGTTCACCGTACCTGCTACATATGACGACAGAAAAAATTATTGAACCATTGAATGATCCTTCCATAAGCTAGGGTAGACATAAATGCTGGAGAAAATCTGTGGGTGAGGCAGCATCCATGGAGTGAAGGAATAGGTGACGTTTTAGGTTGAGTCCCTTCTTCAGACTTCTTCTTCCATGAGCTAGGGTACTTTATTGTCACATGTACCTTCATCAATTCAAAATTTCATAAGCTATTGGAGCAGAATTAGGCTAGTCAGCCTATCAGGTTTAGTTTTTGGTTTAACGATACAGCACGGAAACAGATCCTTTGGCACCAAACAGCGATCCCCGCACACTAACTCTACCCTACATGCTCTAGGGACAATTTTACACATACACCAGGCCAATTAACCTACAAATCTGCACATCTTTGGAGTGTGGGAGGAAACCGAAGATCTCGGAGAAAACCCACGCAGGTCATGGGAAGAACGTACAACCTCCATACAGACAGCACCCGTAGTCGGGATCGAACTCGGGTGTCCGGCGCTGCAGTTGCTGTAAGTTAGCAACACTACCGCTGCGCCACTGTATCTCCCTTTTGCTCTACTCCACCATTCAATCGTGGCTGATCTATCCTTCCCTCTCAACCCCATTCTCCTGCCTTCTCCCCATTACCCATGACACCCGTACTAATCAGTCAATCTCCGCCTTAAAAATATCCATTGCCTCGGCCTCCACAACTGTCTGTGGCAATGCATTCCACAGATTCACCACCCTCTGACTAAAGAAATTCCTCCTCTCCTTTCTAAAATGAACGTCAATTAATTCTGAGGCTAATGTCTCTGGTCCCAGACTCTCCCACCAGTGGAAACATCCTCTCTACATTCACTCTATCCAGGCCTGAACGGACACATTAATTAAACATCACTCCACACTAACACTACACTACATCTATTTTATTCCCCCCACATTCCCCCATATTCTACCACTCACCTGCACACATGGGACAATTTATAGCAACCAATTAACCAACTAATCTGCCCGTCTTTAGGATGGGGCAGGAATCAGGGCCGAACTGTTTGACAGAGGGTCCCAACCCAAAACGTCACCTATCCATGCTCTCCAGGGATGCCGTCTGACCCCCCGCTGCATTACTCCAGCACTTTGCATCTTTTTTAACGTAAACTGCCATCTGCAGTTCCTTGTTTCTGCAGAGCAACTTTACAAAACACTGGATAGGCCACATTTAGAGTATTGTGTGTATCTGTACACTGTGGACGGCGCGATTGTAATCATGTATAATCTTTCCACTGACTGGTTAGCACGCAACAAAAGTCACCTCGGTATTCGTGACAATAAACTAAACTAAACAAAACAAAACTAAACTTTACTAGTTGCTAAATGATAGGAAGGATGTGTCTTTGTGTCTTTCCTGTGTAATCCTTTACCTTTCAAGTGACTATTCCGTTTTTGATCATGATAATTGAATCTGCTGCCACTACACAATGCTGTCAATGCATTCTATTCTTTTGCCAATAACCTTCATTCGATGCTTTTTGGTTCTGTGACAATAGCAACATTTTTTCACTATCTATTCTGGTTGGAACCTGACAGTCAGAGCCTTTGTTCCCAGGTTGGAGACAGGCAGAACCTTTTACGCTGGGTGGAAATGTCCAACAGGGGCAGCACGGTGGCCCAGCGCTTGCAGCACCGGAGACCCGGGTTCGATCCCGACTACGGGTACTGTCTGTATGGAGTTTGTACGATCTCCCCGTGACCTGCGTGGGTTTTCTCCGAGACCCGCAGTTTCCTCCCACACTTCAGGTTTGTAGGTTAATTGGCTTGGTATGGTTGTGTAAATTGTCCCTAGTGTGTGTGGGATAGTGTTAATGTGCGGGGATCGCTGGTCGATGCGGACTCGGTGGGCCGAAGGGCCTGTTTCCGCACTGGATCTCTAAAATGAACTAAACTAGAGAGCATAGCTATGAGCTGGGAGGGGCAAAGTTTAATGGAGATGTGCGGGGCAAGTATTTTACATAGAGAGTGGTGGGAGCCTGGAACGCATTGCCAGGGGAGGTGGTGGAGGCAGATACGATAGTGACGTTTAAGATGCTTTTAGATAGACACTTGGAAGTGCAGGGAATAGAGGGATAGAGGGTCAGGAAGTGGCGGCGCCTAACGGCAGCGGCTCGACTGCAGTCCGTCTGTCTTTTTTTTATTTTTGTCTAGTTAAATGTAATTGTTTGTGTTTTTTAATACTGTTTTTAACTGTGTATGTGTGGGGGGGGGAGGGGGAAACTTTAAAAATCTCTTCCCTGCACGGGAGACCCGACCTTTTCCCTGTCGGGTCTCCGTTGTCGTTGGGGCCTAGCTCCGTGGAGCGGCCTCCGACCGGGACGACCTGGGGGCTCCAGTCGCGGAGCCTGCGGAGCTGCGGACTTATCATCGTGGGGCTGGCCGGCCTCAGAGCGTGAGGAGCGGTGGTGGCTCGCTGCTGCGGCCCAGCTGCAGCTGCACACCCGTGGACTGTGACATCGGGAGCTCGCGGGTCCGGGTGAGAGACCGCTTTCCGGAGCTCCCGCAACGCAACTTCTCCCGTGTCGTGGGGTTGGAACGACCCGGAGCGGGGCCGTAAATCGCCCGCCGCGGCTTAATGGCCGCGGGATATTCCAGTGCCCGCCGGAGGCTCCAACTTGTGACGTTTGGGCCCGGAGCGAGGCCGTACACTGCCCAGCGCGGCCTCAACGGCCGTGGGACTTAACATTGCCCGCCTGGGGCTTCAACATCGGGAGGAGAATGGGGAGTGCAGGGGAGAGAAAAGACTTTGCCTTCCATCACAGTGAGGAGGAGATTCACTGTGATGGATGTTTTTCTGTAGATTGAATTGTTTGTGTGTCTTGTAGGAATTGTTTTGTTTGTATGGCTGTGGAAACGGAATTTCGTTTGAGCCTCTTTGAGGTTCAAATGACAATAAAATCTAATCAATCAATCAATCAATATGGATCATGTGCATGGATCATGTGCAGGCAGATGAGTTCAGCTCAGTTAGGCATCATGTTCGGCACAAACATTGTTGGATGAACGGACATTG
This sequence comes from Malacoraja senta, assembly GCA_038087875.1. Lineage (NCBI taxonomy): Eukaryota > Metazoa > Chordata > Chondrichthyes > Rajiformes > Rajidae > Malacoraja > Malacoraja senta. Next base: position 389,279,596 of record CM075977.1, read on the forward strand.
CCGTTCCTGTGCTGTACTGTTCCATGTTCCATGTAGTCTTTTCTTGATTTTAAATATCTCTGTCAGATTTTTTCCCACCCTCCTATGTATTGATTCAAACTCCAGCTCAGCCAGTCTATCCACATAACTAGTTCATGTTCATAAGTGTTAGGAGAAGAATTAGGCCCATCTGGTCTATGCCATTAAATCATGGCTGATCTATCTCTCCCTCCCAACTCCATTCTCCTGCTCTCGCCCCATAACTCCTGATAGCTGCACTAATCAAGAATCTGTCAATCTCTGCCTTAAAAATGACTTGCCCTCCACAGCCTTCTAGGGCCGGTCTCTATGTGGTGACTATTTGCATACCTTGCGTGGCAAAACAAAGTATTTCACTGTGATGTCACATGTGATAATGAAGTATTCATTCATTCATTCAATTTCTTTAGTGAGAGGGTGGTGAATCTGTGGAATTCATTGCCACAGAAGGCTGTGGAGGTTGTCAATGGATATTTTTTAAAGCAGAGAGAGATAGATTCTTAAGTGGTACGGGTGTCAGGGGTTATGGGGAGAAGACAGGAGAATAGGGTTGAGGAGGTAAGTTAAATCAGCCACGATTGAAAGGCGGAGTAGAATTGATGGGCCTAATGAGCTCATTGACTTGGCCTCCACAGCCTTCTGTGGCAATTATTTCCACAGATTCACCACCTTCTGACTAAAGAAATACCTCCTCATCTCCTTCCGAAAGGAACATCCTTTAATTCTAAGGCTATAACCTCTGGTCTTAGACTCTCCCACTGGTGGAAACACCCTCTCCACCTCCACTCTATCCGGGCCTTTCACTATTCAGAACATTTCAATGAGGTCCCCCCTCATTCATCTAAACTCCAGCGGGTACAGGCCCCGTGCAGTCAAACGCTCACAGGGAGAGCGTACAAAATGTTCACAGGAAGAACGTACCAAACTCCACACAGACGGAACCCGAAATCAGGATCGAACCCGGGCCTCTGGCTCTGTGAGGTAGCAGCTCTACCAGCTGCGCCTCTGCACCACGTGAAAACCTACGTGTTGTAAAAGTTCAACACAACAGCCTTGCTTTTGCACTCTGACTATCCATATCCCTCCAACCCTGTCCTGGCTTACCGTCGCCCGGCAGGGCCACAGCATCAGAAGCCTGGATCGCCTCAGCGCAGAGGGAGAAGAAAGCGGGAAGAGACAGAGACTTTAAGACTTTTGCCTCCATCACAGTGAGGAGGTGCCTGGTGAACTCACTGTGGTGGATGTTAATATGTGTTTATTGTGTGTTTTGTCATTTATTATTATATGTATGACTGCAGGCAACGAAATTTCGTTCAGACCGAAAGGTCTGAATGACAAATAAAGGAATCTCTAATCTCTAATCTCTATCCATGTACCTGTCTAACTGTTTCTTAAACGATGGGATAGTCCCAGCCTCAACTACCTCCTCTGGCAGCTTGTTCCATACACCCACCACCCTTTGTGTGAAAAGATTACTCCTCAGATTCTTATTAAATCTTTTTCCCTTCACCTTAAACCTATGTCCTCTGGTCCTCGATTCACCTACACTGGGCAAGAGACTGGACAAGAGGCTTGTATATATCCTAACATCCTTTTACCTAATTTATTAGATAATGTTCAGGGTCTTATTTAGCATTTATTTCACAAATTGCCCTTGAGAAGGTGGTGGTGAGCCATCTTCTTGAACCACTGCAGTTATTTTTCCTAGAGGAGATGCTCCCACAGTGCTTTTTATAAAGAGATACAGAGAAAATCCACGCTGGTCAAGGTGAGAAACGTGCAAACTCCATGCAGACAGCACCCGTGGCCAGGATCGAACCCGGGACCTGGGACCCGGGGTTCTGGCACTGTAAGGCAGCAACTCCACCGCTGCACCAGAGTATGGGAATAAATAACTAGGGGGCATAGGTTTAAAGTGAGAGGGGAAAGATATAATAGGAACCTGAGGGGCAATCTTTTCAAATAGATTCAGTGGGTATATGGAACAGGCTGCCAGAGGAAGTGGTTGAGGCAGGTAACATAACAAACTTAAAAGACATTTGAACAGATATGTGGATAGGAAAGGTTTAGAGGGATGTGGGCCAATGGGGCTTGTGTTGAAGGGCATCATAGTTGGCATGGATGAGTTGGTCTCTCAATCACCAGCAAGAGATGGAAGAACAGATATGTTTAGGATAGATGATGGAAGGAACTGCAGAAGGAACTGCAGATGCTGGTTTACATCGAAGATAGACACAGTAGGACAGGCAGCATCTCTGGAGAGAAGGAATGCCTCACGTACCTCCTCCAGCAGCTCATTCCATACACCCACCAACCTTTGTGTGAAAATGTTACCCTCCAGGTTCCTGTTAAATCTTTCCCCCTTCACTTTAACCTACGTACTCTGGTTCTCGATTCCCCTCCCTGGCCAAGAGACTCTGTGCATTTGCCCGATCTATTCCTCTCATGATTTATTACACCTCTATAAGATCAACCCTCATCCTCCTGCGCTCCAAGGAACAGAGTCCCAGCCTGCTCAACCTCTCCCTATAGCCCAGGTCATCGAGTCTTGGGAACATCCTCGTGAATCTTCTCTGCACCCTTTCCAGCTTGACCACATCTTTCCTCTAACATGGTGCCCAGAACTGAACTGAATACTCTAAATGTGGCCTCACCAATGTCTTATACAACTGCAATACACTGACTGGTGAAGGCCAAACTACAAAACCCCATCTACCTGTGACACAACATTCAAAGAACAATGTACCCACACTCCTAGCTCCCACTTCTTTACCCATCTTGGGGACTGGTTTGCCAGTCCACGGTATATTAAGGTCAGTCATACGCATGACAGGGTACAGGCCTGCTGGGCTGGGGACAGTCATGGCACCATGGTCGGTTCAACAGTTGTATGGTTGATTGTCAAACTTCAGTCCTTGTTCCACCTTTTTCCCCTTGTTCCTCGACCCCCCTCACCCTAAGTACCACACGTCACACCTTCCTGAATATGTTTAGGGGTTTGGCTTCCACAACTTCAGACAGTTCAGGTGTACAAGCCTCTGAAGTTTCTTGCAGTCTTGAATCAAGCTGTGATGCAACCCGACAAAATGATTTTTATTGGACCAAGAGTAGGTCACTCAGCCCTTCAATGGTTCAATGGGTTTAACACCCAGTGTGGCATGGCAAGCGGCGCAGTGTTAGAGTTGCTGCCTTGCTACGTCAGAGACCCAAGTTCAATCCTGACTACGGGTGCTGTCTGTATGGAGTTTGTACTTTCTCCCTGTGACCTGCGTGGGTTTTCTACGGGAGCTGCGGTTTCCTCCAACTCTCCAAATACGTACAGATTTGTGGGTTAATTGGCTTGGTATCATTGTAAATTGTCCCAGGATAGTGTTAGTGTGCGGGGATCGCTGGTCGGCACGGAATCGGTGGGCTGAAGGGCCTGTTTCCACGTTGTATCTAAACTAAATTAAACGAAACAAAATGAAACTAAACCAAACTAATCTAAACTAAACTAAACTAGATTAGACTAGACTAGACTAAACTAGACTAGACTAGACTAAACTAAACTAAACTAGATTAGACTAGACTAGAGTAGACTAGACTAGACAAAACTAAATTAGACTAGACTAGACTAGACTAGTCTAAACTAAACTAAACTAATCTAAATTAGACTAGACTCGACTAAACTAAATTAGACTAGACTAGACTAATCTAAACTAAACTAGATTAGACTAGACTAGACTAGATTAGAGTAGACTAGACTAATCTAAACTAAACTAGACTAGACTAGACTAAACTAAACTAGACTAGACTAGACTAGACTAATCTAAACTAAACTAAACTAAACTAGACTAGACTAGACTAGACTAATCTAAACTAGACTAGACTAGACTAGACTAGACTAGAGTAGACTAGACTAGACTAGACTAGACTAATCTAAACTAAACTAGACTAGACTAGACTAGACTAGACTACACTAGACTAGACTAGACTAGACTAGACTAGACTAGACTAGACTAGACTAGACTAGACTAAACTAAACTAAACTAAACTAGACTAGACTAGACTAGACTAGACTAGACTAGACTAGACTAGACTAGACTAAACTAAACTAAACTAGACTAGACTATCCTGAAAGATTTGACACATAAATAATGACAGCTAACTCCCTCACGACTTATCGTTTCCAGGGATTACCTCAACATCAAGATTAAACTGATTCAGTTTATTCTTATGCTTTTTATTCAAAACAAAGAACATCTGTTGAGCACTTACCTTCGGCCCAACTCGTCCATGTTGTCCAGGATGCCCTATCTTAGTTTGTCCCATTTTCCTGCATTTGGCCAATATTCCTCTAAACCGTTCCTCTCCATGTACCTGCCCAGGTGTCTTTGAAACATTGTTATAGTACCTGCCTCAACTACCTCCCCTGGCAGCTCAGTCCATATACCCACCACCTCCTGAGTGAAAAGGTTTCAGTTCAGTTCAGTTCAGTTTATTGTCACGTGTACAGTGAAAAGCTTTTGTTGCGTGCTAACCAGTCAGCTGAAAGACAATACAGGATTACAATCGAGCCATTTACAGTGTATAGATCCATGATAAGGGAATAATGTTTAGTGCAAGGTAAAGCTAGCAAAGTCCGATCAAGGATAGTCCGAGGGTCACCAAAGAGATAGATAGTAGTTCAGGGCTGCTCTCTGGTTGAGGTAGAATAATTCAGTTGCCTGATAACAGCTGGGAAGAAACTGTCCTTGAATCTGGAGTTGTACATTTCCACACCTCCATATCTTTTGCCCGATGGGAAAGGAGAGACGAGGGAGTGGCCAGGGTGCGACTCGTCCTTGATTATGATGCTGGCCTTGCCGAGGCAGTGTGAGGTATGAATTGAGTCAATAGAAGGGAGGTTGATTAGTGTGGTAGTCTGGGCTGCGTCCACAATTCACTGCAATTTCTTACGGTCATGGATGGAGCTGTTCCCAAACCAAGCTGTGATGCATCTGGATAACATGCTTTCTATGGTGCCTCTTAGGTCCTATAGTATTTCCCCTTTCACTTCTGGTAATTACTGTTTTATTTCAATTTTTCAACAATTTTCACTGATGCCAACTAAGCAAACATCACTGCAGTTAACAATGGCACATACAAATCTTACGTTTTATTTTATTTTCTGGACTCCATTCCCTAATATTTTGACCTTCCTCCACACATTGGCTTGGCCTTTTAGGCAATTAAATCTTGATCCACGTTAAATACATTGTTTAAATATTTACATTTTGAGAAAAATAAATCTCGCCCAGGTCACCTAGCGTAAATAGTAAATTAATTTTGCTTTTCACAGATTTTAATCTTGGACATCTGTTTCAATATTGACAGCCTATGTCAATGGTTGCCAGGTAACAGAATGCACAGTTACATGCGGTGATGTGCTGACTGTTTTGAAAGAGAAGACTATACCTGCGTCACATTTTTTTTCAGCTTCAAGTTATTTTAAAGCGTTCATTCAGAGATAGCAGCAGAATTAGACCATTTGGCTCATCAAGACCAGTGGATGTAGTGTACCTGGACTTTCAGAAAGCATTTGATAAGGTCCCACATTGGAGATTAGTAGGTGTGTTACAAAACTTACCTTCAGTCGCGCTGTAATTCTGCCACTGGCCGTGTGCGCGATTTTGGCGCCTTTAAGGGGGGGCGGGGTTAAAACGCGGGTTTCTCCTCCCTTGTCCTGGTTAATATTTTGTTGGAGTACAAGCGTTGGCTGAAGAATCGTTCCTAGTGGCGTTTTGTGTATTTTTAATTTTTATTACATTGTCAATGTCAGCGCTAGAATAATTTTAAAAGCAGCTCCTGAAGCGTCAACGCCGATAACGGGGACGGATTTCACACACGGGACAGGTAAACGAAAGTGGTTTCTTTAAATGTATAAAAGTGCTTCTTAAGAAGCCTTTAATTCACATTTTTTCATGCGACACAGTGATTTTATTCCCCAAACTAACGGCAGAATTTTTCATGCCAATACGGGGTTAAATTCACCGCAAATGAACGTTCCAAAAGATCGCGTTCCAGAAAACCTCACTCACAAGATGATTTAAATGCCCATTAATTTACAGGTATTAAACATTCAATTCCTTCCATTTGGCCTGTAAATTCATGAAAATGAGATTTAAAAATTATGTTATATTGTGAATTATTGTGTGAATGTTATTTGGACACTTAGGCTATTTAAAAATGTTAATCTATTCTTAAGAAATTGATAGATGTTTAGATCTAGTAATTGAATTTTGTAATTAGCTACAATTAGGTAACTAACTAATTATATGCTTTACTTTCATGTCTTCCAAGTAAGATTGTTTCATATTTGTTTCAGAATGCTTCAATCTATAATAACTGAACATTTCTTTCAGTTATCTTAATTTTTAAGAAAGTTATGGGCTTTTGACTGTCCTCGATCACAGCTTTTGTGTTAAGTCAATGGAAAAGCAATAGGGAACAAGATGCTAATTTCCGAGTATGAAAATGGCCATAACTTCGTTAATACTGAAGATATGAAAGTGAATTAGGTGTCAAATTAAACTTCTTTTTATGCTTTATCTGATGGGATAAATTGCAGACTTTATTTTTAAAATCTCAAAATTTTGTAACATTGCTAAGATTAGTGGGCAACATTAGGGCACATGGTATTGGGGGTAGAGTGCTGACACGTATGGTTGTATGGTGACCACAAATTTCACTGTACCAATTGGTGCATGTGAGAATACATGTCTCTTGTCTCTTGTCTTGTCCTGCCTCTTGGATAGAAAATTGGTTGGCAGACAGGAAACAAAGAGTAGGGATTAACGGGTCCTCAAAAAAAGTCAGCAATGTCCAAAAATAATTTCTTACCGCACAGCAGCCGCCAGGGAGGCACGAGTGCGGCACGGTCACCACCAGAGCCGCCGCCAGTGAGGCACGAGCGCCATGAGTTGAACTCTCACCGCCACATCCGCCGCCAGTGAGGCACGAGTGCGGCATGGGCGCCGCCACAGCGCCGCGATCAGCACTACCACCGCCACAGCCCCGCTTGTCTTTTATGAAGCAAATTTCAATAACACCGCAAGCTCGTGGGACCAGCCGCACTGAGATCACTCGGCCCCCGCGCAGCATCCGTGCGGCGCTCACGCGGCATAGGCTCGGCGCTCTCGCGGTTGACGTGCGGTCCCCTCTTCCGGCAACGCCGCGCTTCACCGCCAATGACTGCAACACCGTGAGACAGAGCCTTTAAGGGCCTGTCCCACTTAGGCATCATTTGCGCTTGATTTACGCGACATCATTTACGCGTCATGACGCACGACGCGTATGTCGTGCCGTGCACGTGACGCGTGCATGGTGTGTGATGACGTGGGCAGTGATGCGCGGTCGCGCACGGCGCCCCAGGATTTTGGGTTGTACAAAATCTTCGCGCGCCATCTGCGTGACGCGCAAATGACGCCCAAGGGGGTCAGGCCCTTTACTCTTTATATAACTGAAGAAACTCTTGCGATCCTCTCTTATATTATTGGCCAGCATACCTTCGTATTTCAGCTCTTCTAATGATCTGTTGCCTGCTGCTGTTGCTGTCTCTGTTTGTTGTCGTTTGCCTGACTGAGGTCAGTTGACAGGGCTCACCACGGGGAGGTCGACAACACCTCAGCCCCACCTGGCTCGGACCTGCCCCGCAAAGAGTGGGTCGCCCTGAAACAGCTGGGGGCTGCGTTCATCAGCAGCCTGCCTGGTGGAAGGGTAGACCTCACGGCCCTCGACAACAGCACATTGAACTGGCTACTGCACCTGGAGGGAGTTACATAACGTCTGCTGCCTCAAACGTGAGAAGAAGATCTATTGTCTTTTTAGTTACCTTCTGTTGTTCATTAAAATAAATCCAATCCTCTGGCTTCCAACTAATCTTTGCAATATTATGCACTCTCTTATATGTTTATACTGTCCTTGACTTCTCTAGTCAGCCTTGGTCGCCTCTTTCTCCCCCTAGAATCTTTCTTCCTCTTGAAAAGATCCTGCATTTTCCAAATTATTCACAGATATTCCTGCCATTGCTGTTCCACCGTCACCCCTGCTAGGGTCGCTTTCCAGTCAACTTTTTTTTATCAAATCTGGTTCATTACACAACACTAAATCTAGAATTGCCTTTTCCCTAGTAGGTTTCACTACAAGCTGCTCTAAGAATCAATCTCAGAGGCACTCTCCAAATTTCCTTTCTTGCAGTGCAGTACCATCCTGATTTTTCCAGTCTACCTGCATATTGAAATCTCCCATAACCACCACAACATTGCCTTTCCTGCATGCTGATTGTATCTCCTAATGTAACATACCCTCTTTCCTGCCTACTGTTTGGGCAGCCCCCGTCGTCCGACAAGCCTTAGGGCGGGTTCCCAGTTAAGGCAACCAACGAGCCTTAAGAGGTATTTACAAAATTACACGGAAATGCAGAGGGATGTGGACCATGTGTGGGAAGATGGAATAGGCTTCATTTGGCATCATGGATTGTCATAAGGTCATGTGATAGGAGCAGAATTAGGCCATTCGGTCCATCACGTCTACTCCGCCATTCAATCATGGCTGATTTATCTCTCCCTCTTAACCCCATTCTTCTGCCCTCTCCCCGTAACCCTTGACAACCGTACTAATCAAGAATCTATCTATCTCTGCCTTTAAAATATCAATTGAGTTGGCCTCCACATATTCACCAACCACTGGCTAAATACATTTCTCCTCATCTCATTCCTAAAGGAACTTCCTTTAATTCTGAGGCTATGACTAATCCTAGACTCTCCCACTAATGGAAACATCCTCTCCACATCCATTCTATCCAGGCCTTTCACTGTTCGGTATGTTTCAATGAGGTCCCCCCTCATTCTACTAAACTCCAGCAAGTACAGGCCCAAATGGTTGGTGCAGATATGGTGAGCTGATTGGCCTGTTCCTATGCTATACTGTTCCACTTTCCATGTAAGTGCTTTCAGTGTGAATGTCTTGGACATATATTAGTCCTCTTAAGTTTTACTTAATATGCAGATAATTATTTTTATGGTTGCATCTATTTCACACGACTATTAAAATAATAATCTGTATATTAAATAACCACTGCAACATCTTCATGGAAAGCTAATGATTGTGTTTATTTAAACCAGATATGCCTCTGCACAATTACTAATGAGTCACCCTGAGGTGACATTTAGGTGTTGGCTTTAGCAGAGAGAGTGTGTGGTCAATTATTGTGATAACAAGATACTCCCAGGGGAATGCTAGGTTAGCCGAGCCAATGATTCGCTCACCCAGTGTCCATAAACATGTATCCCCAACAGGGGGAAGACAATTAGGAACGGAACTCATCCAAAATTGCGTGCTGCCGACCTCTAGAGCTGAGATCCATGCCACATATAGGCAGCAGCCCAGGATGAGATCATTAACTTGAGAAGAGCTGGGAAATCAAACTTGGCTCTCTCTCTCTGCCTGCAAGTCTGTGCGACATCACCTCAGAAAGAATCATAGAGTCATAGAGTGAAACAGTGTGGAAACATGCCCTTCAGCCCAATTTGCCCACACCGGCCACCATGTCCCAGCTACACTAGTTCCACCTGCCTGCGCTTGGTCCATATCCCTCCAAACCTGTCCTATTCAAGATTCAAGATACAAGATTCAATATATTTGTCACATGTACCAATTAAGGTACAGTGAAATTTGAGTTACCATACAGACATACTAAGTAAAAAGCAAATATACACACAGCACATAAAATAAAGTTTAACATAAACATCCACCACAGTGGAATCAACATCTTCCTCTAATGTTAACCCGTTATCGGGGCCTTTGAACAGGGTCGTTGTCGATGGTCCGCTGTTCAAGCCCTCTCGTCGGGATGATGGAAACTCCGGCGTTGGGATGGATCGGAACACTCCGCAGCATCGAGCTCATGAGTCGGCCGCATCTTACCGGAGACCGCTGCTTCACGGTTAAATTCCACAGGCCCCACGGTTGGAGCTCCAACACTGGCGATTCTCGGCAAAAGATCCCAGGCTCCGCGATGGTAAGTCCACGCCGCACCCACGGCTTGAAGCTCCAGGCCGGTCTCCAAGAAAGGCCGCACCACTCCACGTTGTTGGCCGCAAAGGGGGGGGGGGGCGGAGATGCAACGGAGAAAAGTTGCATCTCCGTCGAGGTAAGTGACTGAAAAATGTTTCCCCCGATCCCCCCTCCCGCACCCACCACATAAAACATACCAAGAGACATTAAAACAAACATTCAAGACATACGTAAAATAATATAAACAGAGAAGGGACAAGACAGACTGCTGGCGAGGCGGCGATTCAGGGCGCCACCCGGTGGTGACCTGTTACCTGTTACCATGTACTTGTTTAACTGTTTCTTAAATGTTGGGATAGTCCCAGCCTCAACTACCTCCTCTGGCAGCTTATTTCATACACCCACCACCCTTTGTATGAAAAAGTTACCCCTCAGATTCCTATTAATTCTTTTCCCTTTCACCTTGAACCCATGTCCTCTGGTCCTCGATTCCCCTACTCTGGGCAAGAGATTCTGTGCATCTACCCGATCTATTCCTCTCATGATTTTATGCATCTTTATAAGATTACTCCTCATCCTCCTGCACCCCAGCCTACTCAACCTCTCCCTATAGCTCAGACCCTCTAGACCTGGCAACATCCTCATAAATCTTCTCTAAACCTTTTCAAGCTTGACAATATCTTTCCTATAAGATGGTGCCAGAACTGAACACAATACTCTAAATGCGGTGTCACCAACGTCTTATGCAACTGCAACATGATAGACACAAAAAAGCTGGAGCAACTCAGTGGGACAGGCAGCATCTCTGGAGAATAGGAATTGGTGACGTTTTGGGTCGAGATCCTCCTTCAGACTGAGAGTCAGGGGGAAAGGGAAAAAACGAGAGATACAGACGGTGATATAGACAGGTAGAACAAATTAATGAGAGATATGCAAAAACGTAATGATAATAAAGGAAACAGGTTATTGAAGCTGTGGGCTAGGTGAAAATGAGTTACAGACAATGAAACTCACCAGGACAACATTGAAACTAGCACAACGACCAGGGTGGGGGAGGGATGGAGAGAGAGGGGATGCAAGGGTTACTTTAACTTAAAGAAATCACTATTCATATCACCTTCGCTGAGATTGTAACACTGGTCTCCTTCCAATTGCAGAAAGTTGTAGATGTGAGCCAAGTCTAACACACATACCAGACTCTCCGCCATCGGCTCTATCTACACATCACGCTGCCACAGGAAGGCTACCAACATAATCAAAGACCTTTCACACTCTAGTCACTATCTAGTCCTTCTTCTCCCCATTCGCTAGAATATTTTCATATTAATGATTTGGACGAGGGGATTGAAGGCTTTGTGGCCAAGTTTGCGGATGATACGAAAATAGGTGGAGGGGCAGGTAGTGTAGAGAAAGCAGGGACTCTGCAGCAGGACTTGGACAGGTTGAGAGAGTGGGCAGAGAAGTGTCAGATGGAATATAGTGTAGCAAAGTGTGGAGTCATGCATTTTGGTAGTAGGAATAAACGCATAGACTATTTTCTAAATGGGGAGAGAATCCAGAAATCGGAGGTGCAAAGGGACTCGGGAGTGCTGGTGCAGGATTCCCAAAAAGTTAATCTGCAAGTCGAATCGGTAGTAAAGAAAGCAAATTCGATCCTAGCATTTATATCAAGAGGGCTTGATAACAAAACAGGGATGCAATGCTGAGGCTCTGTAAGATGCTGGTAAGGCCGCATTTGAAATATTGTGAGCAATTTTGGGCAGCATAACTGAGGAAGGATGTGCTGGCTCTGGAGAGGGTCCAGAGGAGGTTTACAAGAATGATCCCAGGAATTAGGAGGTTAACCTATGATGAGCGTTTGTCGACACTGGGCCTGTACTCACTGGAGTTTAGAAGAATGAGGGGGGACCTCATTGAAACGTACAGAATAGTGAATTTTGAGCAGATAATCTGTGTGTTAAGGAATATTGGTGGAACAATGAGGTTGCTGCTACAGATACAGTGGTGCTTTATGAAGAACATATCTAAGAATGAGGAGGAGGCCATTTAGGTCTGAGATGAGGAAAAACATTTTCACCTGGAGAGTTGTGAATCTGTGGAATTCTCTGCCAGTAGGCAGTGGAGGTCAATTCACTAGATGTATTCAAGAGAGAGTTGGATATAGCTCTTAGGGCTAACGGAATCAAGGGATATGGGGAGAAAGCAGGAACAGGATACTGATTCTGGATGATCAGCCATGATCATATTGAATGGCGGTGCTGGCTCAAAGGGCCAAATGGGCTACTCCCGCACCTATTTTCTATTTTTCTGTTTCTGTGTTTCTCACCCATTGGTAACCAAACTCTCAACGAGACAAGCCATGTATTGGTTTTGATTTGTCTTGTATAATGTGATAGCAACATTTGCTTTGCACTAAAAACAATTTCACGATAGATTGCTTTACATATGACTGTCACTTACCTGAGTAGGTTTCTGAGAGCAGGCATGATGTGTCACAAAAGGCCATACACTTTCCTAACCCGTGGAGGAACCAAATTTGATTAAGAGATACAGCACGGAAACAGGCCCTTCGGCCCACTAGTCCACACCGACCAGCGATCCCCGCATATTAACACTACCCTGCAAACACCAGGGACATTTAACATTTTTAAAATTCCAAGCCAATTAACCTACGTACCTATACGTCTTTGGAGTGTTGGAGGAAACCGAAGAACTCGGAGAAAACCCAGGCAGGTCACGGAGAGAATGTACAAACTCCACATAGACAGCACCCGTAGCCAGGATCAAACCCGGGTCTCTGGCACTGTAAGGCAGCAACTCTACCGCTACGCCAACATGCTGCCAGAGTGAGGTTTAATTAAAAAATTCTCAAATATTAATCTGCACAGAATTACAGCTTGAATCAGAAATGTTTATGTTCATAAGTCACAGGAGCAGAATTAAGCCATTCGGCCCATCGAGTCTACTCTGCCATTCAATCATGGCTCATCTATCTTTCCCTCCCAATCCCATTCTCCTGCCTTCTCCCCTTAACCCCTGACACCAGTAGTAATCATGAAAAATTCTGTCAGTGAAATCAGGGCGACACAGTGGTGCAGGGTAGAGTTGCTGCCGGAGACCCGGGTTCGATCCCAACTATGGGTGCTGCCTGTACGGAGTTTGTACTTTCTCCCCGTGACCGTGTGGGCTTTCTCCGAGATCTTCGGTTTCCTCCCACACTCCAAAGACGTGCAGGTATGTAGGTTAATTAGCTTGGTGTATGTGTAAAATTGTCCCTCTTGTGTGTAGGAAAATGTTAATGTGCGGGGATCGCTGGTTGGCGAGGACTCGATGGGCCGAAGGGCCTGTTTCCATACTGTAAACTAAACTGAACCTCTCTAAACTAAACTAAACTAAAGTAAACAATGTGTTTGAAAGAGCCCAGCTCCCTTTCCACCTATATTCGTTAATCCGGGTTCATTATTCACAATTCTTCTATACATAGATCCACACTCTTGTGAAGACCAGACACCGGGCATTAATGTCTGATGATACAGTGGTCTCCAAGAAGTCCAGATACGACCTTGGTAAGGCCATAAAAAAGGCCAAAAGGGACTTCTGCTCCAAACTGGAGGATGAGACAGATGTTCGGCAGCTGTGGCGGGGCCTGAATACAATCACCTCCTACAAGGCGAAATCAGGAGGCAGCTCGAATGTCGGCGAAACATCACTCCCTGACGAGCTCAATGCGTTTTACACACGCTTTGATAGGGAGAACACCGATGTGCCTTCCCGAGCCCCAATTCGCTGTGATGGTATATCAGTCTCAGTCACAGAGGCCGACTTCAGGAAATCCTTCAGAGGGGTGAACCCTCGAAAAGCGCCTGGACCTGATGGTATACCTGGTCATGTTCTAAAAACCTGTGCGGACCAACTGGCTGGAGTTTTTACGAACATTTTCAACCTCTCACTTCTGAGGTCTGAGGTTCCCACCTGCTTCAAAAGGGCATCAATTATACCAGTGCCCAAGAAGAGTAAGGTGACGTGCCTCAATGACTATCGACCTGTGGCACTAACGCCTGTGGTGATGAAGTGCTTTGAGAGGTTGATCATGGCGCAAATCAACTCCTACCTCGACAAAAACCTGGACCCACTGCAGTTTGCTTACCGCCACAACAGATCAATGGTGGATGCGATCTCGCTGGCCCTCCACTCCGCTCTGGACCACTTGGACAACAAAAACTCATATGTCAGGCTGTTATTTATTGATTACAGCTCGGCATTTAATACAATCATCCCCTCCAAGCTGGTTACCAAACTCGCATAACTGGGTCTCTGCGCATCCCTCTGCAATTAGATCCTCGACTTGCTCATTCTCAGACCACAGTCTGTTCGTATTGGTGGAAATGTGTCAGCCTCGATAACAATCAGCACGGGAGCACCTCAAGGCTGCGTGCTCAGCCCCCTGCAGTACTCACTCTATACTCATGACTGCGTAGCCGGTCATAGTGCGAACTCCATCATCAAGTTCGCTGACGACACCACTGTTGTGGGACGTATCACTGATGGGGATGAGTCAGAGTATAGAAGAGATATCGAGCAACTGTCCATATGGTGCCAGCACAATAACCTGGCCCTCAACACCAGCAAAACCAAGGAACTGATTGTGGACTTTGGAAGGAGTAGGATGGGAACCCACAGTCCCGTTTATATCAACGGATCGATGGTTGAAAGGGTCAAGAGCTTCAAATTCCTGGGCGTGCACATCTCTGAAGATCTTTCCTGGTCCGAGAACACTGATACAATTATTAAGAAAGCACATCAGCGCCTCTACTTCCTGAGAAGATTACGGAGAGTCGGTTTGTCAAGGAGGACTCTCTCCAACTTCTGCAGGTGCACAGTAGAGAGCATGCTGACCGGTTGCATCGTGGCTTGGTTCGGCAACTTGAGCACCCTGGAGAGGAAAAGACTACAAAAAGTAGTAAACACTGCCCAGTCCGTCATCGACTCTGACCTCCCTTCCATCGAGGGGATCTATCGCAGTCGCTGCCTCAAAAAGGCTGGCAGTATCATCAAGGACCCACACCATCCTGGCCGCACACTCATCTCCCCGCTACCTTCAGGTAGAAGGTACAGGAGCCTGAAGACTGCAACGACCAGGTTCAGGAATAGCTACTTCCCCACAGCCATCAGGCTATTAAACTTGGCTCGGACAAAACTCTGAACATTAATAGCCCATCATCTGTTATTTGCACTTTATCAGTTTATTTACTCATGTGTGTATATATTTATATAATGGTATATGGACACACTGATCTGTTTTGTAGTCAATGCCTACTATGTTCTGTTGTGCTGAAGCAAAGCAAGAATTTCATTGTCCCATCAGGGACACATGACAACTCACTTGAACTTGAACTTGAACATATCTCACACCATTTGTCTTTCCATCTCTGGTCTTTGCCTAATCATCTTCCTATCAACAACCCCTCCCCTACCCCCGCACTCCTCCTCCCCTCTTCACCCATCATTCACCAGGGCTTTGTCCTTTGTAGTTTAGTTTCGTTAGAGATACAGCGCAGCCACGGCCCTTAGTCACAGTCAATCTGAAGAAAGGTCCCGACCCAAAATGTCACTTATCCATGTTCTCTAGAGAAGCAGCCTGACTCTGGATTACTCCAGCGCTTTCTGTCATTCGGCCCATCAAGTCAACCCCGCCATTCAATCGTGGCAGATCTATCTTTCCCTCTCGACCCCGTTCTCCTGCCTTCTCCCCACAACCCCTGACACCCGTACTAACCAAGAATCTATCAATCTCTGCCTTATAAATATCCATTGACTTGGCCCCCACAGCCGTGCGTGGCAATGAGTTCCACAGATTCACCACCCTTCAAACAGCAGATGTGCGGGGCTGGGGGTTCAATGGCACCAAGTGCTCAATGCAGGGTGCCAGCTTGTTTAGCCTTGTCTCCGGTCGCCGAGGCTGCGTAACTTAATCTGCCGAGCATACAAAGTGTTTCATCTGCCACCGCTGCTGCTCCGTGTATCTGCTCACCTTTCGAATTATAACAAGTCGCTTGCAACAAAACAACCTTAATGAGTCGTATCAAGGAGGCAGCTGAATCACAGCGAGCGTTTCCACTGCAGTGTCAGTAAGGTCTCCTGTGCCCCAGTAGGTAAATCAGATGCAGTGGATGGAGCGATTTGAAATCTCATCATTATCATTCAGCAGCTGTCTCTTCCAAACCCATTTGAATTTCTCCCCAAGACCAGAATAGTTATCGATTATTCTCTTGTTTTCTCAGATCTCTGCTTTCCAATTAACCTTCTCTATTTGAAAGATAATGCATCATTAAAATGATCTTTCTTTTTTTTTTACCAGATACATAGAGTGCTGCAGCAAACTAATATTCCTCTTCATTGCTTGACTCTTTAGACAGGTGAATGAATAGGACAGGTTTGGAGGGATATGGACCAAGCGCGGGCAAGTGGGACTAGTGTAGCTGGGACATTGTTGGCCGGTGTGGGTGAGTTGTGGCTGAAGGGTCTGTTTCCACACTGTATCCCTCTATCACTCTATGACTCTATGACTCTATGAGGTGGACTGGAATTTATCAGCCCACTGCTAATTTGTCAAGTTATCATGTTGGCCAAGACCCAGGGTGTCCTTTGTTATATGTTTTGTGAAGCAAATTCTAACTACGGACTTCTGATTTTTTCTTCTTCGGTTCAACAGTCATGACGCCCATGACCCTCACTTGCCTGCAAAGACCAGATGATCTTTGCTGGAGTTATCTGATGTGGCATCAGATTTGTGTTTAATAATGCTTCTGCTTGAGTTAATATTATGTCTGATTCCTGGTTGAACCAATACTTGAACGTAGAACGTAGACCAGCTGGGAAGAAACTGTCCCTAGGCACTTGGGCGGGTGGCACGTTGGCACAGTGGTAGACCTACAGCCTTGCAGCACAGGAACAGGCCCTTCAGCCCACCGCGTCCGCGCCGACCAGCGATTCCCGCAGATTAACACTATCCTACACACACTAGGGACAATTTTTACATTTACACCAAGCCAATTAACCTGCGTACCTGTACATTTTTGGAGTGTGGGAGGAAACCGAAGATCTCGGAGAAAACCCACACAAGTCACGGGGAGAGAGTACAAACTCCGTACAGACAGTACCTGTAGTCGGGATCGAACCCGGATCACAGGCATTACATTTGCTGTAAGGCAGCAACTCTATTGCTGCGCCACCGTGCCGCCCTAAATGTATTTATCCAAAATTCTCTTAGATGTCACTCTCATATCTGCCTCAACCACCACCACAGGCAGCATGTTTAAGAAAGAACTGCAGTTGCTGGAAATATCGAAGGTAGACAAAAATGCTGGAGAAACTCAGCGGGTGAGGCAGCACCTATGGAGCGAAGGAATAGGTAACGTTTCGGGTCGAGACCTTTCTTCAGTCTGATGCAGGGTCTCGACCCAAAACGTCACCTATTCCTTCGCTCCATAGATGCTGCCTCACCCGCTGAGTTTCTCCAGCATGTTTGTCTACCCCCAGCAGTATAGAAACATAAAAACATAGAAAATAGGTGCAGGAGGCCATTCGACCCTTCGAGCCAGCACTGCCATTCATTGTGATCATGGCTGATCGTCCCCTATCAATAACCCGTGCCTGCCTTCTCCCCATATCCCTTGACTCCACTAGCCCCTAGAGCTCTATCTAGCTCTCTCTTAAATCCATCCAGTGACTTGGCCTCCACTGCCCTCTGTGGCAGCGAATTCCATAGATTCACAACTCTCTGGGTGAAAACGTTTTTTTCACATCAGTCTTAAATGACCTCCCGTTTATTCTAAGACTGTGGCCCCTGGTTCTGGACTCACCCCACATTGGGAAAATGTTTCCTGCATCTAGCTTGTCCAGTCCTTTTATAATTTTATATGTTTCTATAACATTCCCCCTCATCCTTCTAAACTCCAGTGAATACAAGCCTAGTCTTTTCAATCTTTCCTCGTATGACAGTCCCGCCATCCCAGGGATCAATCTTGTGAACCTACGCTGCACTGCCTCAATCACAAGGATGTCCTTCCTCAAATTAGGAGACCAAAACTGTACACAATACTCCAGATGTGGTCTCACCAGAGCCCTCTACAACTGCAGAAGTACCTCTTTACTCCTATACTATAGCATGTTCCATGTACTCACCGCCCTCTGTAAAAACTTGCCCCGCACATCTCCTTTAAGCTTTGCCCCTCTCACATTAAAGCTATTTGATATTTCCATCCTGGGAAATAGGTTCTGTGATATAATTTTTTATTAGAAGCAAACATATTACAATGTAGAGTAACATATTATAATAGAAGAAAAAACTTTTCATATACATCAATCACATACATTATTAAATTTGTCAATTGTCAGTTAATTCTGCTTCTAGTGTTTTTTTTTATATAGATAGAAAAAAAAAATAGAGAGAAAGAAGAAAGAAGAGAGAGAAAGAAGAATTACAATATCAAAAAAGAAAAAGAGGTGGAATGAATAACTTATAATACGTCATAGGAGATAAGTTCGTGGGTTATGAAATAGGTTCTGACTGTCGATCCTATCTGCTTGGTCAAAGCGTTGCTGACTGTCCCTAATGTGCCCATTCTCTTCCAAATGAGAGTAAATCCTATCCCAAAGAATTCTCTCCAAAAGCCTCACTATCACTGATGTGATGCTCCTGCATTATCTTCACTCCCCTTCTTCAACCACGGAACAACACCTATTCCAACAAATACATTCTCAAACCTCTTAATAATTTTCTCTTCTTCCGTCAGTTCTCCCTACAAGTCTGGAACAACACTTATTCCAACAAATGCATTCTCAAACCTCTCAATAATTTTCTCTTCTTCCGTCAGTTCTCCCTACAACTCTGGCATTCTAGGGAAAACTATCCAAGATTGTACAAACTCTCCTTGTAGCTAATACACTAATCTAGAGGTCATTCTGGTAAATCACTTCTGCACCCACTCCAAAGCATCTGCATCCTTCCTGTAATGAGACAACCAAAACTGCACCCTGTACTCTATAGGGCTCTAGGCAACATTTAAAGCTGCAACATGACTTTCTGACTCTTATACTCGTGCCCTGGCCGATAAAGGCATGATACAATATGCCTTTTCTACCATTCCATTTACTTAAGCTGCCACTTTCTGGAAGCTACTTGTACCAGATGGTCTCTTTGTTCTACAACACTCCCCTGGGGTCTGCCATTTACTGTGTCACTGCTGCCATGATTTAGAATAAGGGGTAAGCCATTTAGAACGGAGATGAGGAGATGAGGAGATGAGGAAAAACTTTTTCACCCAGTGAGTTGAGAATCTGTGGAATTCTCTGCCTTAGAAGGCAGCGGAGGCCAATTCTCTGGATGCTTTCAAGATAGAGTTAGATAGGGCTCTTAAAGATAGCGGAGTCAGGGGATGTGGGGAGAAGACAGGAATGGGGTACTGATTGTGGATGATCAGCCATGATCACAGTGAATGACGGTGCTGGCTCAAATGGTGTCCGAGATGTGTTTGGGATGTGAGAGGAACCACATGGATGACTGGAGCACCCAGATGAAAGGATCGCAATCACAGGGAGAAAGTGCAAACTCCACACAGACAGTGCCCAAGTTCAGAATTGTACAGGGTCTCTGAAGCTGTGAGGCCGTAAGTTCCACCAGTTGCGCATCCTCATGGGCCAATCCCACTTACGTGACTTTTTCGGCGACTACCGGCACCTGTCATAGGTCGTTACAGGTCGCCGAAAATGTTCAACATGTTGAGAATCCAGCGGCGACCAGAACAAGGTACGACTCTTTGGGCGATTACTCACGACCATACAGGCTTCACCCCGCGACATGTCGCCAGAGTGTCGCCTGTATGGTCGTGAGTCGTCTCCTCAGTCGCCCAGTGTCGTAGCGTCTTTCTGGTCGCCGCTGAATTTTAAACATGTTGAACATTTTCGGCGACCTGCAACGACCTATGACGGGTGCCGTCAGTCGCCGAAAAAGTTGCGTAAGTGGGACAGGCCCTTTACTGTGCCATTACGAAGATCTTGATTTATGTTATCACCCTGGTCCTAACATTGTTGTCAGTTCATTGAACAAATTCATCTTGAAATATGTTCTTATGGGCACCACAGGGGCGCAGTGATAGAGTTGCTGCCTTACAGTGCCAGGGACCCGGGTTCGAACCTGACTACGGGTGGTTTTGCATGGCACTCGAAAATTCTCCCTGTGATGGTGTGGGTTTTCTCCAGATGCGCCAGTTTCCTCCCACATTCCAAAGACGTACAGGTTTGTCGGTTAATTGGCTTCAGTAATGTTGTAAAATTGTGTGTAGGATAGTGTTAAAGGCCTGTCTCACGAGTCTGCGGTCATTGGCGGCGAAACGGGAAGAATCTGCCGCCATACAACACCACCCGTAGTCAGGTTCGAACCCGGGTCCCTGGCACTGTAAGGCAGCAACTCTATCACTGCGCCCCCGTGAGAACGCACAATTCCGGGGCCGTGCGGCGGTGTTCCCAACACCGCACGGTGCTAAAATAAAACTACACTGTTGAAAAATATTTTCCTACCGCACAGCCTCCACCAGTGATGCACGAGTGCGGCACGGCCGCCCGCACGGGCCACCGCCAGTGTGGCTCGAGCGCCGTGCGTCAAACTTTCACCGTCACAGCCGTCGCCAGTGAGGCACGTGTGCGGCACGGCCGCAGGCACAGCCACCGCTACAGCGCCGCGATCAGGACGGCCGCCGCCACAGCCGCCGCTTGTGAGACACGTGCGGCGGGCCGACGTCATCGCAGTCGGCCCGCCCTTTTTTTTACTTACCACAAGCACGTGGGACCAGCCGTATTTGAATCACTCGGCCCCCGCGCAGCATCCGTGCAGCGCTCCCGTGGATAGGCTCGGCGCTCTCGCCGTTGCCGTGCGGTCCACTCTACAGGCGAAGCCGCGCTTCACCGCTGATGACCGCAAACACGTAAGACAGAGCCTTTAGTGTATGGGGTGACCGCTGGTCAGTGTGGACTCTGTGGGATGAAAGGCCTGTTTTCATACTATATCACTAAAGTCTAAAGTAAAGTCTAAAGGCACTCCAATTTGGTGCTACACTTTCCACTTGCCCCATTGTCTGCAGCTCGGGAATCTCATCAGCATCCAGGGAAAAAAATCTAAGCTTTTACATAGATACATAGAAAATAGGCGCAGGAGTAGGCCATTCGGCCCTTCAATGAGATCATGGATGATCATCCACATCCACAATCAGTCACCCGTTCCTGTCTTCTCCCCATATCCCTGGATTCCGCCAGCCCAAACAGCTCTATCTAAAGGGCCTATCCCACTTTCCCGAGTTACTCACGAATTCTCCCGAGTTTTCCCCTTGATTCAAACTCGGAGAATGTCCATAGCGAGTCCAATAGGAGGCCGTAGATATATCGTAGTGGCTCATTATGCCAGCCGTAGGTACTCGGGGCATCGGGTAAGTTGGGACGTTTTTTTCAGCATGACAAAAATATCCACGAGTAAAAAGATAGTTGGGAGGAGGAGTTCGTTGATCACCAAAATCTTGATTTTTTTTAAGGTCCTTTCAACTCGGCAGAGGACTCAGGAAAGTGGGACAGGCCCTTAACTGTCTTTTTGAATGCATCGAGTGAATCGGCCTCCACTGCCTTCTGAGGCAGAGAATTCCACAAATTCACAACTCTGGGTGAAAACCACAAATTCACAACTCTTGGAAAAAAGTAACGCTTTTTCACTGTACCTAGTGAGTAAAGCCGGCTGAAGTAAAGCTTTTCCTGGGCGATTTACTGTGCTGCGACACTATTGTGTCCCGATCTCTTTATTGGAACAAATGACGAAGGACAAGGATAGCTTATTCTACAGAGCTTCAGCAGATGCAGCAATATTCAAAGCTTGCAGCATCAGAGAATGTTGGTTACAGGCAGGCACAACGTGTTGTCAGATTTTCATTGCTTATTTGGAACATCTCCTGTATCCTGTCCTGTTTCCAATAACAATGCCGCCTATTGTCTGTTGTCTATTGTCCACAGTACACCATTCTTCAGCACACTTCATGACACAGGGCGGCACAGTGGTGCAGCAGTAGAGTTGCTGCCTTGCAGTGCCGGAGACCCGGGTTCGATCCTGTCTGTGTGGAGCTTGTACCTTCTCCCCGTGACCACGTGGGTTTCTCCGAGATCTTCAGTTTCCTCCCACACTCCAATGACGTACAGGCTTATAGGTTAATTGGCTTGGTGTAAGTGTAAATTGTCCCTGGTGTGTGTAGGGTAGTGTTAGTGTGCGGGGATCACTGGTCGGCGCAGACTCAGTGGGCCGAAGGGCCTGTTTCCGCACTGTATCTCGAAACTAAACTAAGCCACAAAGCATTCTCCTACTTTGGCTGATCCTTCCATATGACTGGCTAAAATCTTGGTTTATAGATAATAGAGAGTAGACAATAGGTGCAGGAGTAGGCCATTCGGCCCTTTGAGCTAGCTCCGCCATTCACTGTGATCATGGCTGATTATCCACAATCAGTACCCCGTTCCTGCCTTTTCCCCATATCCCCATCTCCACTATCTTTAAGAGCTCTATCGAACTCTCTCTTGAAAGAATACAGAGAATTGGCCTCCACAGCCTTCTGAGGCAGAGAATTCCACAAATTCACAAACCTCTGTGTGAAAAAGATTTTCCGCATCTCTGTTCTAAATGGCTTACCCGTTATTTTAAACTTTGGTCCCTGGTTCTGGATTCCCCCAACATTGGGAACATGTTTCCTGCATCTAGCGTGTCCAAACCCTTAATAATCTTAGGTAGACAAAATTGTTGGAGAAACTCAGCGGGTGCGGCAGCATCTATGGAGCGAAGGAAATAGGCAACGTTTCGGGCCTAAACCCTTCTTCTTATTAATCTTATCTGTTTCATTAAGATCCCCTCTCAACCTTCTAAATTCCAGAGTATACAAACCAGCTGCTCCATTCTATCCACATATGAAAGTCCCGCCATCTCGGGAATTAACATGGTGAACCTACGCTGCACTCCCTTAATATCAAGAATGTCCTTCTTCAAATTTGGAGACCAAACCTGCACACGATACTCCAGGTGTGGTCTCACTAGGGCCCTGTACAACTGCAGAAGGACCTCTTTGTTCCTATACTCAACTCCTCTTGTTATGAAGGCCAACATGCCATTCGCTTTATCTAATCTCCATGGTCCTAACATTGTGGACAGTTCATTGAACACATTTTTCTTGAAATAAATATGTTCTTCGGCACTGACACAATAATTTAAACAAAACAATCTGCGGACTAACTCTTCATAATTGCACCTCAGGTCTTCATAAGAATACTTATGAGTGCACATCCTTCAATCAGGCAAATAATGATCCTGTATTTGTTCATGTGATATTCAACCTCTGCTTTAAAATATTCACAGTTGCACCATAAATATTTTTTTCAAGAGACATGGAAGAACTTTCCTTTCCACTGTCCACATAGCTTACAAATTAGTTCAGTCTAGTTTATTGTCACATGTCCCGAGGTACAGTGAAAACCTTTTGTTGCGTGCTAACCAGTCAGCGGAAAGACAGTACGATTACAATCGAGCCACTTACAGTGTAGATACAGTAAAGCCAGTAAAGTCCATTCAAAGGTAGTCTGAGGGTCACCAGTGAGGTCGCAGACAGTAGTTCAGGACTGCGGGGGAAGGAACTGCAGATGCTGTTGTAAACCGAAGATAGACACAAAATGCTGGAGTAAACTCAGCGGGCAGGACAGCATCTCTGGAGAGAAGGAAATGGGTGACATTTCGGGTCTGAAGACCA